>JAOYSI010031407.1:38527-55188 GCA_025775065.1 Hiodon alosoides
GACAGACCATGCTGAACCAGGTCCTGCTGGAAATCCACATGACAGACCATGCTGAACCAGGTCCTGCAGGGATCCACATGACAGACCATGCTGAACCAGGTCCTGCTGGAAATCCACATGACAGACCATGCTGAACCAGGTCCTGCAGGGATCCACATGACAGACCATGCTATTCTATTCAGGTATTCTACCCACCCTGTCATCATGTTTAAGAAGTTCTTCATTGCTGTGGTCCAACTGAGGAAGGCTGCTCTAAAATGAAGCACGCTGTGATACTCGAGTATGGCGAAAACTGTAAAAAGCCTTTTAATGGCAGGGTGTAACAGAGTGGTTAAAATATTAAACCACTTCATGCTAATATTGTTGCACTTTTTTGTAAGCTCGTTTTTTCTGTCGTCCAACACATTTTACTCGTAAGACCACTTATTACACTCAAATACCCAAGACAGAAGAAAAGAATGAATTTCCTGCTAAATAAGAAGACAGCAGCTGTAGAAATTTCTGTTGACGGCTTGATTGTCCTTGCCTTCAGAAAAAAAAAAAAAAAGCTTCAGAAACTTTTTTATTCCCCCGCAAAATGACCCTTCGCTGTGCAGTACTGAAGTTGTCCTTCAATAGTTTTCAACACAGAATCTGTTTCCATGGTCACAAAAAATGTCATTCACCTGCGGAAGGAGACTCATTTCCCTGTTAACTTTTAAGAAGAAACTTGCAGAAACAAATGCAGTGGTTATGTTTTTGTTAACACTATGTAAGCAGATTAATGGGGGCGAAATGCCATTCGGTTTTACATGTTACTGTGATCGAAAGCTAACCACTGATTCAACACCGTTTGGAGCTTTGAGATACAACTACAAAACTCTTTTTCTTTTTCTTTTTCTGTCTGATGTTTCTGATCTGCAGATTGGTTAAAGACCATCAAAGATTCATTAAAGTTAAATCCAGCCCAAAGGCAGATCTCATCTCTTACTGTGATAAAGGAGGATCATTTACATACAGTGTTTCTCGGGGATCTTAGACGCTGACAGAAAGGGAAGCTCTTCACTTACAATGCACAGGTAATGAGTACGTAAGCTCAATAACATTGATTAACATGCATGATCCTAAAGTTAAGTGCAGAGTGGAAAACCTGGCTGCCCCATGGAATCAACGCAAAAATCTGTGATTGGACAGCTAAATTCTTTGAACTTTGATTCTCTGATTTGCTCCTCCATTTAGTCGCTTCAAAACAATATATTTTTTTCCAAGAAGTCTGATCCAAATATTTAATACATTTTTTCCCATTATTGAAGAGGAAAAAACAAAAGACTCCTCCATGAATCTATGAACGAATTCTACAACCATTTAGAACCATAATGTTAAATTAAACCTAATTTTGATTTATTAAAGCAGCCTAAGTGACAAAGTGAAAATGGGGGGAAAAAGTAATTTAATCCATTAAATGGGAGGGATTACTTTAACAGGTTACACTCCATAATGGAACTCAACTCGAACAGTTTGATCACGGAATTAGTCAATAAATTAACAATTGTCATTTAATTTTCCTGCATGAAATTATGGAAAACGGAACATCTCATCGCAACCTTTTTAAAAGGTTTTTGTGTTATTTATGGAATTATTCTGACCATGTCTGCCAAATGAATATATAGAAATGCTGCCTGTTTCTGAATCCTGGATTGGTGGCAGTAGGCCTGTGACAAAACACTGAAAGCATGGCATTGTGGGTGTGGCACACGGCTTCGATACGACGCACCTGCCTGTTATCAGATACCACCGAAGGTATAGAACTATTGTATGTTCCATTGGAAAGCTTCGATTTGGCATTTGTGAGGTCTGGTTGCTGATAGGATATAGCTTCTGGAGATTCCGGAGATTGGGTATAGCTTCAGGAGATCTTTTTTAGCATAGGAGCTACAGCAGATATGCTGTCAAATTGCTTTGTGAGCCGTAGTGTCCATTATTTTCATTAGCGTTACCAATTTGAATTTCCCTATAAAGCTTCTGCAGTGGAACGCCCACAAGTGCAGTCTCATCTTCATCTCAGTACCTTGGCCTGTACTGCTTACGTTGGTTGCATTAAACTATTAAAATTCCACTGTAGACCACCCCAAAAACGCAGCTGCTCCAAGTCTCTGTACTTTGTGAAACCCATTTTAAATGTGATTTAAGAAAGGAGGAAGGATTTGCACAAGGTCTTCAGAGTGTGGTTGTTATTGGAATTGTGTTTTTTAACAATTATTATTTTTTTAGAAACACAATCACTGTGTTAATAGCAGAACCCTCAGCACTTAAGATCTTTTCAGATTTTTAAACAAACAATTAGGTCAATTTCCACATGGTTTAGCTTTTAGGTTGTTGCATATATATATATATATATAGACTTTGGTTCAGCTGTGCCTAGGTTCCAAACATTGTTTTTAAAATTGCAAACTCGTTACACAATTGAGCACGACAGTGCATGTTTTACAAGACTTCACACTGCTTGATAATTAATTTGTCATTTCTACTGTGTTATATCTGATAGCGGTTTGATAGCTCTTTAAAGATATTTTATGGGATTATAACTCCATAAACACAGTGGAGAGGTAAATCAGTTAAGGGTTTACCAACCCAATGCAATCAGAAATAATGAAATCTGAATGTGGTTTGTTGCCAGCTCTGAAAAGGATAACCTTTTCCCTGTTCACACAGTGTTTTAATGAACCACACTTAGTTACCTTGTCAAACCAGGCCAGATGGCCGTGTGTCGACTTTGTTTTCGGCTCATTTTAATTGGTTTCTTGGTCAAACCCTGACTCACAGTATATTTCAAATGAATCATTCAAGCTCGTGAAAAATGAAAATTCTGAACTCCAGTAATTCATTACAGCGCGGTTTCTGTGATCGAGCGAATATTCCCAAAAGGGAGGAAATTCTTGTTGATGAATTAATCACGTCTGCCCCGTAAATGTTATGCACAGAGCGGTCTCCTACACACTCTCTAAATATAGCCCCGCCAGTGACTGAATCTTCTGCTTGTTTTCAGTCGTGTCGTTAGCACCGGGCATCCAGAAAATCCCGAATCTTTCGATGGCAAAATAATCACATTTACATCTAATTGGACTAATTGTCCATCGAGAGTGCAGGGCTGTTAGGCGGTGTGAAAACCGCGCCAGAAACTCATTACACATTCTCATTAGTGACCGGCTGTTATTATTTCCACTGTCGTGCCTAAGCGGGGCATCCCAATGCATGCCTGGGCCAGGTGTATTTCCACCCCCCTTTTTCGCAGCATAGGAAGTTTGTGGTGAGTCTGGCCAAGTGTGGCCAAGGGCACGGTTCTTGCTGTGGGCGGTCAGTTGTTCTTCAAACTGTCGTGGATCAGCTTGGCCCCCCTTTCACTCCGAATCCAGGTGTACCAAGTCCCGGTTTTCCGTCCCAATCTTGAAATATGGGCAGATACCCATATAGAAATGCTGCTTGAAAATACCCATAAAACACTAGGGGTTTAAAGAGTTTCCCAGTCGATTGAAAGAGCTTGGTTTAACTGGACTGCAGCACAATACAGAGCAACAATACTTTTATAAACTACTCTGAGTCTACATTAAAACCAGGAAATACTGCTTGGTTTTTTTTTTTTTTGTGTTCTCAGATGTATGATGTAAAAGGGATGTCCTTTCTGTACACTTAAAAGATAGAAGTGTTCTCAGCATATTTCAGAGTTTACTCAGCAACATTTTTGAAACTTGTAACAGAAATGTTTGTATTTTTACTCTACTTACCTTGAGTCATGCTCGACTTGATTTGTTGGCGGATAAAATCTGTTAAGAGCCAGTATTTCTTACCAACATAAGAAGTACAGGCAAAGGTACTAAGATGTGGATGAGACGGCGCTGGTGGGCACCATACGGCAGAAGCTCAAACACTTTTTGGTGTTGCACAAACAAGCCAATTTGAAGAGTGAAGATTTACTTTATTAGGTGTTTGTGGCACGCAGCGGGCAGCCACACCCTCCTCAGCAGGACAATGCTGAGAGGGAGGGCTCTAATTGCCCTTTAATTGGACCTCGTTGTGCACCTGAGTGTGGTTCCACTGATGGCAATTAGATCCCTTCCTCTCAGCGTTGTCCGGCTGAGGAGGGCGTTGTTGCCCGCTGCGTGCCAGTGTTAACCAAGAAAGCATTTTTTTAAAAGAAAACTACAGCTCAGTGTGTCTATCAACATTAATATATAATCACAAAAATATACCCTATTCACTACTTATTCTTTCAAATAAAGTGTGTCACAGAGCAAGGGAATTTTTTTACTTATCTTAAACAACTTTACCGTACTTTGTACCGCTGTGAAATAATTTACTCAGAAGCTACGCAAGAATGCTACGCCAGCAGCGAGGCTGGAGAAGGAGAGTTTGCGCTGTGGAAGTCTGGTGCCGTGGATTTGTGGCCAAATCTACCGCCAGATGGCTGTGGGAGCTTGGGATCCACTGGTAAGCCTTTGGCCTAATCATCACGGCAACCTCAGAGGCTGCTGGAAGGGCAGCGGGTGCCTCTAGGTGAAGAGGAGAGAGAGGCAGGGTAGATTTAGAGGGGAGTGAGTCTGGGATGCCCAGAACTCACGTTTAAGCCATCTGGAGATGTCGTAGGCACATCAACAAAATATCAATCACTGATGCCCACAATGGCATATCTGCCTGATCTCAAAATACCAAAACAAGTGTTCAGGTTAGTGCCCAACATGAACAACACCTACTATTGGCACAAGGGGTTGTTAATTTCCTGTGTATTCACAACTTGACCAAAGCTGTTGAGTAGGACCTTGCATTTTTACGCTGCACAGATCCAGTTACGTAGACCAGTGCACAATGCAAAAGTGAGGATTCTTTTATAAAACTGTTATTTTTTTTTGTTGTCTGTCAGTGCTGCAACACGGTGAGTGATGACAGACTCCAGAAAGGTGACAGCCTAAGCAAATGTAGGCATGCACAATTTCCAACTAAACTGGCATTAAGGATGATTCTTTCTGTCAGCTGGCGGTAATGTCGACAGTATTCACTGAATGGACCAGAATCTTCCTCAGATTTTTGATTTTTGTCCTCTCCCCGATCTCTTTCTCTTGCTTTCTCTCTTTTTCTCCTAAAGACACTGCTGTTGCCTAATTAACATGGTTTAAGTCGGTTCTTTATTATTTATTTATGATATTATTATATTTATTTGGATTGACAAGTTTTGCTGCGTATAAATCGGTAACTAGCCAGTCGATTTCATAGTGTATCCTTCAAGTGGTTGCTAGATTGACCATCCATTGAAATTACAGCTGCATGACCATTTGAAATAGCACCTCTCCAGTATTACACACCATTTTCGTTTGGAATGTAAATAATTCTAGTTATAAACTAACAACCGCGGCTTTATCTGATTATTCATCAATGTGTGCTTAATTATGAACCGGAATTATGACCTTTTTATCGTCTGTAATTTCAATATTGAAAACCCACTGCTCCAAACAGTCTATGGGTGACACTAGATTCTGCCTGCATCATTTTATCCCTTGCAATTTCAATGAGCATTGTATTTTCCATCTCAAACAATTCAAATGTGTGTCGCATAAAGCAAACTGTTTGTTTTCCTGGCTGGGGTTTGGTTGGGCTGGGGTCTGTACCCTTTCTCTGGGCCCTACAGACAATAATGGCAGGCTGCTCCGTCAGTTCTCAACCTCTCAAGTTTCCCACTGAAATGAACAATTGGTATTTAACAAAAAAAAAGCTTCTAAGCCACTGTTTCCCTTTTTTCTTCCAACCATCAAATGGCTTGACCCCTCAAAACTCTTCTTTCAACACCATTTTCCCTATCTGTCTGGGTTGTTTCTCTGACCAGTTTTGTTCTGTTCCCTGTATGACTTCCCTGGCAAATACTACGAAACCATTCATCTGGAACACAATACTGAGAGCAGGATGTTGAAATAAGGACAAAGCGTCACATGGTTTAAAAGGGGGGATAAATCGGTCTTTAAAAGAAAAATACACACTTTTTTGTGAAAATAAAATAAAGAGAACGTATCATCCGTGTGTCAGTGGATAACAGTGGAATTCGCACAGACAATAGGGTCAATGGTATTCTGCATTAGGCATAAACACATACACAATATAAATATATGCACACACACACATATCTCATATATCATATATGAGTACAGATGTATATACTGTATATATACAGTACATTTACTGTATATAATTTTATGTTTGATCCTTGCAAATCTTACCAAGAAAGAGAAGAACTTTTCTCAAATTTTCCTTAAGACTGCGAAGTATCAGCCACCGTAAACATAAGCATTCAGAGTGGAAACAGAAATGTCGATTTCCTGAATCTTCTTTACTACCTCATTTTGTATTCTAAAAGTTATGAGGCCGTTTCATGGTACAGATCGTAAATAATAAATTAAAAAAACAATACAGACCGAAGCCATTTTTATGAATTCCTGAAAGCAAATAATTTGATCTGGGCCTTGCTTAGACTGACTTGTATTGTTTATGACACCACCTCTGCATTGCCGCTTACTCAAGCAGGACTTTATTCATGGCTGCATAATCTCGCAGTGAGATCGAGTGATTTCTTTATTTATTTTATTATTTCTATTCTATCATTGTTAGTGCTATACTGCGGATGTGTGGCGTGAAAGAGAAGTGTCTTTAAGATCGTCATTTGGCTTTGATCCCCGGCAACTGCGTCTATTGGGTGCGGTTTGTGGTGCGTTTTACGGTGCGTTTTATGCAGACAATGACTTCTTGTGCTGCGACGTATGTACCACCAGATGGCGCAAGTATCGCTAATCCATAGTCTCTTTACGCAGTTTCAAAAAGACTTGTGGCCGTCCAAGGGCTAATCTAAATCATTTCTCCTCTTACTCTAAATGTGAGAAATATCATTTAAATAAATAAATAAACAGAACTTGTAACTTTTTATTCATTATATGCTGATTTTTTTTATGGTTCTGAAGTATCTAAAACCTTGGTCTGGACTTTCAGATGAGGTTCAAGTGGGGTCATCTCATATTTTTTTCAAGTAATTGTAAATTCTAATGTATTTTGTAGAACAAGCTGACCAATGTGATTAAAACTGTGTAAAATGATTTCTGTTAAGTGTCAATTTTTTACGTCCATAAGAGAAAGGGATGAATGGACAGCAATTAACTCACCTATACAGATAATCTAATCTGCCCCACTTGAAATCTGATGCAAACTCTACCTGGTAAAATCAGCACCCGGGCCCGGCACATTGATTTACGAGCCTGCTTCTCCGTCACCCCATCGCTGCAGAAACCAAGCAAATAGATTTTTACAAACTCATCAGAACATTCTGCCAAGAGCACTGAACCTGGTGCCCCAACGCCCCCTCTCCCTGTTCTTCTGATGTGCTCATCAGTCGGAGATCACAACGTATCTTTCATCGCCGCCTCATTTGTTCCTCTCCCCTGCACCGAAAACTGTGCACCCCTCATTAGCATTGATGAAGGGCAGTCTTAAAAGGAGCCAGGGTCCTGGGGTTTTGCGTCCTGCGGTGTCTTCGTGAATTCAACCTCCTTGGACCCTTCCACTGTTTGTCGTGTTACAACTAAAAATTCTGATGCTTTTAAATTATACCCCCCCCCCCCTGGTTATCTTAGCGATCTATTCAAACTCTGAAGAGGCAAGAGAAATTTTTATTCTGAATCAATATTTGAGAAAGTGAGAAATAAAAAACCAACTGAACTCACCACCCTCACATGAGTCCATACTTTGTAGAGCCACCCTTTAGGGTGAATCTGGATTCTGCAATATTCGCCCATTCTTCCTCGCCAGTTTTTTTTAAGCTCTGTCAAGTTGATTTGGTGATGATAGACAGCAGTATTCAAACCCAGCAACAGATTTTCAATTGTCCTGTTCCTGTCTTTGACTGGGAAACTCTTTAATATTGACATTCTTGTTTTTAAGCCACTTCAGTGTTGCCTTGGCTACGTGCTTGGGTTAATTGACCTGCAGGAAGCTCGGTCCCAGTCTTTAGTCTACTGCAGACAGAAGCAGGGTTTCCTCAGGTATGTGCCTGCATTTAGCGCCATCCCTTTTTGACTTCTACCCAGACAAGCTTCTTAGCCGCTGCCGATAAAAAGCATCCCCATGGCACGAGGCTGCCATGCCTCACAGTAGGGATGGTGTTGCCTGGGTGATGTGCTGTACTGTGCCATGTTGTGTTTGTGCCAGGCATAACTTCGTCAACTGTAAACCATCTGCACCTGAGCTTATTTAGGATAAAGAAGGTGAATATTTATCTAATGAAGACTTTAAATTAAACTTTAAACTTCAAATCATATTTTAAATTCTTTTGTTTTTTTTACCCATTTTCCCATGTTTATTAATTTTTTAAATTGAAAGTATAGGGTTTAACCCTAACCCTAGATACAAATTTTAAAACATTTACAAAAACCCATTGACACATCAAGAGGTCAGGTTGTAATAACACAAACGGCCAAGGGTGCGAAGGCTTCCTACGGGCAAGTGCATTCATTACACTGATTATCTCTTCAAAAGGACCAGATGTGCCTGATACCCCCCCCCGAGAGCATAACACCTCGTGTAAAGTGTATATCTGTGTCCAGTGACCTTGAGCGCTGTTCTCTCTGGTGCAAACATATTGAGTATTCACTGTAAGGGATGTGCACGCGTCCATTACCAGAGGAATGATATTTTTGAGGGTTTTTTCCCCTTGGGCCAGAGTGGAAACGGGCCGGGGTCCTGGCAACGCGGCATTGGTAGAAAAGGTCACCAACTGCTCTTGCCTTCCGGCCAGTGGTGACATCTGCGATGTCAGACAGATGTATTGTCTTTGTCGGACTTGTTTTGTTTTTCTAGAAAATGGAAATCCATCAAAGTAAATCCACCCCGTTAAAACAGGGGACAAAGCCTCTTATGTCCTTTCCAACACAGGGCTGTTCCACTGACAACAGCCCCTCCGAAGGTTACCCTTCATTAGGTGTTTAAAGTGACTAAAGTGAATAGCTTTGTCTGAGAAGAGCCAGCAGATACTTTTCAGCATCTCCATTATGGACAACGTAAACTTAGAACTCAGGTGTCTATATATTCACTCTTTCCTGGGTGCCTGACTCTTTAAAATAACAAATCAGGAAACTAAAACAAATAGGTGGCCACAGTGGTGACCCTCGCGGTGAAATGCAAGCGCTTCATACCTTCACCAGGAACGGAAATATATAACCTGTTCACATCCCAAGCCGATCGATGATCGAGGACTGCAGTGACCATGAACTGAAGGGAGAATCAAGCTCCAGTGATAAGTGCAAGCTCGACGACATCAAATGGGCATTCCTACCAATCAGACTAAAGCGTTGATTACAGACCATCATGCAGATTTCGATTGCACGCTCCATCATGTAATTTCCACCAATCCTGTTGCATGCTAATTAGCCTCACAGTGACTCCGTCATTGCCAATCACACCAGGCCTTCGGTCTCTGTTGGGTGGAGGGTGGCAAAGGCAGACTGACAGCCGGTCACCTTCTGCAGTTCGGTCACAGGGAAGCATCTGGAACGACCAGTCCGTGCATGGGACGAGCAGGCCTTTGTTTCCCCGAAATGTCTTCCTTTTCGAGAAGTTTCTAAGGCACAGGCAGCGAAATTGGGAGATGTGGGGAGGGACGGGGAGGGTTGGGGAGGGACGAGGAGGAACTGGCCCGGAAAGCAGGGCACCGAGGCGTGAGGAGAAAACGCCGCACCCCTGAGAGAGACTGTCAGGTCTGTCATCCTGTCCCGGAAAAGAGGTCACTGCAAACGGAGCGTCTCCTGACAATGGTGCGGCCCTTGGAGCAGCTGGCTCAGAGTCAGATTTCTTATTTTCTCCGATCGGATCGCTGTCGTTTCCTAACCGACGTGGCTAACCGACAGATGGAGAGGCCGACTGACAGCCGAGGCCATCAGGTGCACCATTAAAAGTAAGTGCTAAACAAACAGCAAAACAAAAACAAAAAGAAAGATTACCGTTTTGTAATCGCCAAAATAAAATGCTTCGGTTTCTGTCTGCTGCTTGTAGACAGCATCCAGGCAGCTGCAAACACTCAGTGACAAAGTCACAATACAACACACACAAGTGATTAGAACGATTACTGGTAGCAACCTGAAAGTGTGAGCATGAGAGGACACATGTGGAAAAACTGGTATCGCCGTCTCAAACAACCGCCAATTAATAGTGCATTCTGGGTGGTAAAGTGTGGGTTAACCGAGCTTCGTCTGTATACGTGTTTCATTAAACACTGACCATTAAATATAATTGAATCAGCTAAATGGGACTTTTTTAATGGTTCCTCCCAAGGGGCTTAGCCCCGTTAGTTCAACACTGAGCCCTATGAGCTGGAATTTGGTTGGAATCCAGCTCATGCTATTTGGTGATTGTGGCTGCTGGGCAGGGGTGGGTTAAACCAACAAGGCTTCTCTCGGCTCGTCGCTAACAAGTATCTCTTACCGGCTCCCTGGCGCCTGCAGGCCGGTATTACCGCCAAGAGGGCTGTATCTCTCAGGTGAGCGGTGCAGCCTGCAGTGTGGAAAAGAAAAGGACGGTTCCGAGGTGGCTGGGATTGGAGGAAACGATTTGTACTTCCTCACCTATTAGCACGATTGGGGATTCCAATTTGGGGAGAAAAAATGATTGGTGATTCCAGAATTGAAAGATATAGCCGTTAACAACTGGGCTAGAGCGAAAACAAGCTAAGTCACAAACACATTGTTAGGTCTGTAAAATCATGCTGATAGTATTGGGGTGTTTCTATGTATAACAGACAAACTTGGTTGCACTACCTTTAATCAAGGGCATGATTCAATTGGTAACCCTTTGTCAGTTTAGTGTACTGTGGAATTGGTTTTAGATTAGAAGATGCAATGGACAAGTGTGTGTGTGTGTGTGTGTGTATACATACACAATGTAACTAATAATATTAGAATGGACATTGCAGAAAAGAAAATGATGAAATGTGAGCTTTTTGTGGTTCACTGCCTCAGCATTGAGAATTTGCAGCTAGTTATTAAAATACATTTTTAACAAAAAAACAAACAAGGAAATGACAAAATACCCACCACAAAAATCCACCAAAAAAAATCTTCTAAAATCACTAAACCGAAAATCCGGATATAATAATTTTGTACTTAATTTCACCCTTGAAAGATCTTATATATAATTACAGAAATCATGGAGACAGTAATTTTCATGTACAATCCAGCGCATTCGGTCTAATGACGTCAAATGAAACTAAATGCATTCGAGCGGCTATTAAATGTCACATGCTAATAGCGACATCCGGTGGTCGTTAAATTTATGAACGTAAAATTCTCTGGAATTTATGGTGACAAAAGAACGGCAGAAAGAAAAAATATGGTCACTATCACAACTGTTCCCGTTACCTGTGTGTCTGTAATTACATTTTACACATATTAATATATATATATATATATAGTTAACTGCGTTAAAAATACAGACATAGTAGACTGCATGTAGAAAAGAAAATGATGTTGGATGCCGGGATGCCGGGATGGCTTAGGGTAAATTTGACGGGGCTTATGATGACATTAACTCAGACATATCTCCTGCTTTGAAATGTCCAACAGGACGCTTTATTTCCCATGCATAGTTTGGACAACAGTGTAGTGGAACTTCAGTAGCGATAAAAAACAAAGTCTGACATTCATTGTTTTCCCATCTTCAACATTTGCAATTATTCACAAAATATTTCAGTTAAGTTCACGTTAAATGCTTCAATTCGTGGTAAATCCTTCAAACGGGGTAGGTTTTGGCCAAAGAAAAGTGCTGTTGAAACATAAATACGTTAAAAAAAGAAACCCTAAAACTAAAACATTCAGCAAGTTTGTACAACACATTTAAAATATATAGTTTTCCAGCACTACTTCGTATGTGACAATTTCTGAATTTCCAAATAAACAAACAAAAACCAAGGTTCCTGTGAAATACTCCCATCTAAATATTAATCAGCACCCTTCAAAACCACAACAAAGCAAAAACAATCAAAATATCGACAGTTATTTTCCTTTGCGACTAAACGTCTGCATGGAGCGTGGGGCTGTGCGTTCCAGTTCAAACCGCAGAACTCTTCTGCGTGCGCACAGCGTAGCAAAGCTAATTTATAGGGGAATCCACCAGCACCGTTAAGTCCAACTCCTGCTTCGGGAATACTGACAAGCAGCCCAAAGGCCTCATGTGTCACCTTTATGAAAGCTTCTCAAAAAGAAGCTAGTTGAAGTGAATGCTTGAATCAAACCAATTAACTATTAATGGGGGGGGCTGCCATTCACACTTAAACACGTAAATCAAAAATAAGGAGGTTTTTCCCACTCCCTAACCGCTACAGTCCATATTCGGATTGGACCTTTCAGACTTACTTCCCACCTTAACGGGGATGAAATGCAGAAAAAGAAAAACAATCTAATCCAACACCATTACCCATGTGTCAGTTGAGCCGCTTCGATTTAAAACGTTTCCGTTGAAATACTTCCACGATGCAGCATTATTTCACAGTTCCGGCATCCAGCAGCAGCGCGTGGCGACGTGTGAAAGAATCGCCGTTCTACAAAACTCCCGCTGCAGCAACGGGGACGTTTCCGACAGCGTCAGACACTGCGTCGGCGTCCAGTGACTGTCCTGAAACCATCTCTTAAGCATCAGCTGTCTTGATCCACTCAAAGGACAAAATGACACAAACGGTGACACGGTGCGAACAAATGGAATTCGGTTAAAAATCCCCCCCAACCTCATGGCGATACGTTAAGGAGAAAGGTCATTTTTATGAACATACATTTAACATGCTTAGACAAGATCATAACGGTTCCATCCAAACATGAAATATATAAAACAAAAAACAAACACTGAACACAATCTCCTTTGAAAGAAGGCTTGAGTGAGGACTAACCTGGAAATATTTCACATTTTTCCACTCTCCCAAAAAAATCTTTATTTTTTTCATCCACAAATGGCAGACTTTGTATTGCCATAGTTTTTCTAAAAACAGTGTAATGTTTTAATATTTATTTTAATGAAAGAGCCAGTGTTTGAACAAAAACCTACAGTATACTCTTATATATCATACAAACACACCCAACTTATCGCAGTCCACTAGGGGGAACCATTTTCCCATCCATGACCTATTATGACGCTCTTTGCTTTTATTAAGCAAACATCTTTAACAAGGGCGAGTAATACATCAATTGAGAATCAACTTTCGAGAATACAACAAAGTTAACAAAGCTAAATTATGCAGATAAACGCAGGACCCAAACATTTGTATGTGACATCAGGTTTCTCTCACCCCCGGAGGCTGAGGAATTCACCCCAGAGTGCAGGTAGGCCGGAGGTAGAGGATACACCCAGGGGGTGCTGATGGTATTTACATCTTTTAGTAGCATAAAATCTTGACCCATGACAATTCATTAGTTACCACAGTAACAATATCAGGAACATTTGGGGTGGGGGGTGGGTCTGTTCTGTTCCTCTTCATGCCGGCAAACACCTGCTGAACACCTCTGGAGTCTGGATTGGGTCGGAAGTGGTCACCCGGTCCAGTCAAGCGGGTGCCATTGTGAGAGACAGGGTTGCTGCGGGGCAAGGCAGCAGTTTACTTGACATGCTCAGCGCTGTGGGAGGAGCAATAGTACTTTTTGTGGGCTATAAAAGTGGACAGGCTGCTGAACTTAATGTTGCACAAGCGGCAGAAGCGGGTGTTCCCGTTCTGCATGGGGGCGACCAGGGCCGCTTTAGGGGCCTCTTGCATGAGGGCTCTGTCAGGCGGCAGGGGGAGGGCCTCAGGCACGGGTGACACAGTCAGGGGAGCAGCGGCAGGGGGAGACACCGCGCCTTTGTGGGAGCCCAGGGGATTCCCATTGACCATGGGAGAGGAGGGAGAGACGGCTTCCCTTTTAACCCGGCCGTTCAAGACATCCCTGTGAGGGGCCACGCCCGGCCGCGGGGGAGTGGCAGAGGTGGCGTCCCTGGGGCTCAGCCTGGGGGTGCCGGGGCTGACACACACGGGCTGGAACTCGCTGTCCTCCGGGGGGACACGGCTGAGAGTCGGCTGCAGGGTCAGGACCAGGCCGTGGGCGGTTCTGAAGTGCTCCATCAGGTCACCCGTGACTGCCCCGCTGAGGGGGCAATAGGGGCACACAACGAGAGGCGCCCCAGGGGAGGCTACCCGAGCCTTCGTGCCGAGTGCAGGATGTTGGATGGGCACCTCCGAACCCGACAGAGGCAGGCCCGGCAGCACGGGGGACTTTGTGACTGTGGGGTGGTGCGTGCCCGGCAGAACCTTCTCCGTCTTTACCTCTTTAGCGTCCGAGCGCTCCGGGCCGGGATCAGGCCGTTCCGGGTGCCTGTTTTTGGGCGAGGTGGAGGCGGGCCTCTTCAGCTTGTGGAGTTGCTCCAGGGAGCGCTGCTGCAGACTGGTGGCGGGGCAGTAGAAGGTTTTGTGGCCCAGGTAATTCTCGATGCTGTTGAAGCTGATGCTGCAGGCGGTGCACTTGTGATAGTCGGTGAGGGGCAGCGCCGGGATGCCGGCCCGCGGGGCCTCTCTCAGACGGGGCCTCTTGCTCAGGTCGATGGGGCCATCCCCCTCGGGACTGCGGCTGGGGGAGGGGGCGGGGCACAGCCGATGGGGCAGGGCGGGTGGCTCCTGTTTCACGGCCAGGGCCTCTCCGCGCGCCATGTGGATCTCGTACATCTTCTTGCGTTTGCGCGTGCGGATTGGCTGCGGCAGGAAGGCGGCCTTGCTGGAGTGGGGCCGCTGGTTGGACGGGTCGTGCCGAGAGGCGCAGTAGAAGCGCTTGTGCACCGTGTAGTTCTCGTGCCGGCTGAAGCGGATGTTGCAGGCCTGGCAGAACGTGCGGGTGGGGTCCTCGTCCGAGTCCTCCGCCGGGCCACCGGGGCTCTGGCTGCCCTCGCTCGCCCGCCCGCCACTCTCTCCCTCCGAGGAGAGGGCGTCCTTCAGCCCCACCTCCTCCGTTTTCACCTCCGCAGGCGCGGCCTCCGCCTCCTGCTCTGCGTCGCCGTGCGCGGGGGCCTGGCTGTCTCCTGCCACTGGTGGGGAGTCGTACGCCACAGGGGCCACCGGGGGCACCGGGGCCACCGGCCTGTCTTTGGAGCTGGGTGTGTCCCCGTGCTGGTGCCTGCTGGAGCAGTACAGTCTCTTATGGACGTAGAAGTTATTGACGTTGTTAAAGGTGATGTCGCACTCGAAGCAGGTGGCCCCCTTCTGGACCGGCGAGCCGGCGGCGTAGAAAGCGGGAGCGCCAGCCGGGCTTTGGCCCCGTTTCAGACGACTGTGCACCATCTCCGACATCTTAGCCAGGATCTCAGAGGCTTGCGGCATCATGGTGGCCTCCGGGCTGAACATGTACTGGGGCAGGAACACGGCTCCGGCTGGTAGGACGGGCCCCCCCGTGCCTAGGTGCACCGGGCTGGTGCCAGGGGTGGGACTGGGCAGCTCCGTCTTCACCTGCACCGGAGGTGGGCTCCTGGGGGAGGAGTTTCCCCGGCAGGGTGTGTCCTCAGACGGCTCCGCCTCGTAGGCGTTCTCTGAATCGGACCGGGGCTCTTCTTTTATCGTGGCAGTGGCGGGGAGTCCCCCCGTTGGGCTGCTGTTCTGGGGCGTGGCCGAGCCCCCATTGGTCCCAGGGCTGGCAGAGTCGGGCCTGGGCACACACGCCAAAAGTTCCCTGTCCTGAGGCTCCGGGTTCTCCCTGGAAGGGGGGCTCTGTCGGGGTACAGGGCTCTTCTCCGCCGGGTCCCTCACCTCCAGGTGGGTCTGCACATGCTGCCGGAGGAGCAAAGTGGAGTCTGCCACAAACCCGCACACCTGACACTTCAGGGCAACACCGGAGTCTGCCACGGGGAGGAAATAAGGAAAACACACAGGTTTATCAGCCACATATTACCATGCCATACGTAGCAAAGTGATATCAAATATATTTACACTAAACCAAAATTACAGCTGTCTGATAGCATGCTGACTGAAAAACTCTGCTGCTGGTTGAATAATCTTGCCTTTTGCCAGGAAAAATATTTCAGAGATTGGAATGCCCTGATCCTATTGCTTTACAAGCCAGTACAATCACACTGTTTATACTGCAGTCTTCATAGCTCTTTCTGGCGCTGAGACAGGCAATTATTAGCAGCTTTGTTAGCAAAAATGTTCCTGAAGTCAGTCATGGTGCCATTTCTTAAAGGAAAATCTTGAGTAATCTTATCCTGAACCCCTTCATTTTGCCAAAGTTTTAATTATTTTCTTCTGGATATGAACCATGACTCTTTTTCATGAGAGTTACACTGTTGCTAGGAGATTTCTGCATGTACTAGCTTACACCAAAGATAATGGTGAATTTAAAACTCAAACAGCATTATAAAATTCTGAAGGACATCAATATTGCAGTTGGTAATTTTCATTATATACGTTTATGGGTTTGTCCTGCTACATGCTAAATGTCACATTCAAGGTTCTGACAGGGTTTATACTGCTAAACACTACACAGCACATTCAAGGTTCTGACAGGGTTTATACTGCTACACAGCACATTCAAGGTTCTGACAGGGTTTATACTGCTAAACACTACACAGCACGTTCAAGGTTCTGACAGGGTTTATACTGCTAA
>JAOYSI010031408.1:0-30940 GCA_025775065.1 Hiodon alosoides
CCCCCCGCCCCGCCCCCCCCCGCCCCCCCCCCCCCCCCCCCCCCCCCCCCCCCCCCCCCCCCCCCCCCCCCCCCCCCAATTTTTCAAGGTATGTTTAGCAGCCATCTGCTGTTATAGCATGAAGCTTTTAATTAATTATTATCTGCTGTTCACCCCTTTTTTTGTTGTGATATGCGCACATTTTTTTGTGCGGAATGCCAAGGGGTATTTTATTAATAGCGGAATGTCTAGCACTGCTTATTGATAACCAGATTTACTTATTTACCTTTGACTGTCTGACCCATGGTATCCTTCTCACTCTCTCTACCTCTCCCAAAAGGCCATCTAGACAATCCTCAGGTGGATGGGTATTTATGTTCACTTTCGTTATAATCTAATCAAATCTAATGTTAAAAATAACCCTTAGAATCTTTCTTTTTTTTTACTTATCTGAAAAACAAAATCTAAGTATATCCTTCCTTATCCGTTAACTGGGCAAGCCGAACAGTTAAGCACTTTAATCAACTAAGTATTGCTCTAACTGCACTAATTCAGCCTTTTCTCCCAGTATTGAATTAGAAGCTTTTTAAAGAGAGATGGAAAACTTCCTTTATGGGGGTCCTCCAGAATCACCCTCCTAGGTTCTTTTTGTACACCTATTGCACAGTGACAGCTTGTTGTGAGTTCTTAGTTTTGCATCAGTAGGGTGCAAAGTTAGGCCTACGTAGCGTAATTCATAACTGGGTCAAGAGATTGCACTGGGGATCACCTGTGAATTGTTAATACAAGCTGATACAAACGTTGCTTCGACTTCACATTTAGTGTGAATGCGCATAGGGTCGTTGGCCTCTATACTGTACGACGTAGTTAAGTCATAAATATATATATATATATATATATATATATATATATATATATTTATGTTTGTGTGTTTGTGTTGACCCTCTCGTGTCTGACTGTGTGTAGAGTTTTACAATCACAACCGCCAAAAGTTGTCCACGAATTCCTGCATTGCAACGAACACAAAAGGGTATAATTTGGGTGTTAGTTGACGGGGATTCCAGCCCAGAGTTCCTGTCACTCAGCAGGAGCAAGCGAGAGGAGAGAGCTAATGAAGGAGACAAGTAAATTCTGGCAAATACCGAAACCAGGCCGGTGTTGGTCATTTGGGGGAGACTGAGACCAGATGGCAGAGGCCTGTGTGTCTCTCACTTGGCACAAAAACCCTTTCTAACGCATCTACTTGTTGTAACAGAGTTATTCATCTAATCTTTATTATATTTATTTATTCATTAAAGTGAGCATGAATATATGCAGTGGATGAACATTGCTTCTCTTGCTTAGTTTTTGATATTGAGATATTTATCCCAGTTGTGGGAAAAGACTTGGTTTCCAATGGCCAGTTCTACTTATATCACGTGGCACCTTTTATGAATTTCATAATTTTTTCAGTAATGATGGTTTCATGACATACGGTAGTAGAGATAGAATCCCAGGCGTGTTTGGCTTGGTTTAAGCAGTGTAATAAGCAGAGCGGCGTATGCTGTTTTTCTGTGCTGGATGACTTAGCAGTGCCCGATGTTTAGGTGGCCAAGGTCTCATTATGTTATGTGGGCAGATTTGTCCTCTCTCTTTGGAGCAGATGGACTCAGCTTGAGGTTTCCATTTCTGGATGCCGTGTGAGGGCAGGAGCCGAGACGGGGGCATGGGGCCACCCAGGACAGGCTGACGGACGCGTAAAAACATGGCCTTGGGCAAAAGCGGCGTTCATGGAACACTCGGGTGCACTCACTCACGACTCTCCTGGGGCATTTGAAACCAGAAGGTACATCAATTATTGTATGAAAATATTTAAAGATTAATGTTTGCTCAGTAAGAATCCAGCGGATGGTGCTAAACACAGCGCTTACAGCCAGGCACAAGTGGGAAATGTCCCTCTACTTGTAGTTAAACTTTAATTTAAAGATTAGGGTTATGTCATTGATCCTGCGCACATCCCTTCCCCTTCACTGTCTCTCTGTTCACCAGGTGTCCCGTCTTAATGCGAGCATGCAGAGGTGTCCAGGGAGGCATTACAATTACAGAGAGCCTGACTAGAGTGAGACCAGACAAAATGACCGGTCTCCACAGAACAGACGCACAGCTGTATAGATTCCAGGAGGACAGCTGTGCAAAAAATTTTTTTGCTGAAAACGGTAACATTAAACATGAGAAAGTCTGATTGGACACAAAATCCTGGGGGGCTCAGAGGCTGGGTGAGATTAGGGAAGACGATGGAAGGAAGGGTTCAGCTTTTTACTGAAAAGAGATGTCATGTTCTGGCAATGCAGTTAGAGAGGTACTTCTGGCAGCACTGGTGATTTGGGTGATTAGGATTTCAAATTGCAGACAGCACCTTGGGTTAAACAGTCTGAGGGTCCATTTGTGTGGCACGTTTTACACACGTTTTAAAACTTTTATTTGTTTATGATAGCTGGTGATGAGGATGCTTAAATGCTAAGTTCAGACTTAATCGTATTACTACACCTTTCGTGAGGAAATTGGAGTTGGTATATCCTCACAGTGATGAACATGGGAACTATTAGTTTGCTAATTTTGGTGCCAAAGATCTTTGAAGCTGACAGACATTGAGTCCGGCTGTTTGTAAAGGCTCAATGAATGCTTGATTGGTTTGAAGAGTGCACTGTTTAAGCCTTTCAGCTCAATGTATAGAATGGGAATGGCAACTCTTAAAATTCATACATCTGAGCGTGCTTCAGGATCAAGTAGAGCAGAAAAGGCATTGATTTTCCTGTCCCCAGCTGTGTATACAATAAATAGAATTTTGAAGTGAATCTCGTGGTTCTGTAGTAGCAAACCCCCCTGTCTAACCAGCCCGATTTTAAAAAATGATGGCTGGCAGGCAATTCTTTTTATTATTATTTTTAAGCCCAAATTTATGATGTCCCCATCGCTTCCTACAAATTAAGTGCCTTCTGCGATGCCTGGCTCCCACCAATGACCCCTCTCAAAACGAAATGGATAAACCCTAGGTTTCCTTTTGCACAGCAGAATCCAGGACTGAAGAACATTGGCCAGCGAGTGGTATAACAGTCAAAGCAATGAGGTGTTCTGAATCGCTTCAGCAAAATGGTATAAACAATGTGAAATTTGTTTCTCTGCAAAAGAGTCTCTGCAAGGGCCACAAAACCAAGGGCCACTAATATAGTCGTTCAGTCAGTTATTTTATATAGATATTTCTTCTGGCAGGAAACTCTATTCTAGAATAATTCTGGTTGGGATTTAGGAATTGTTGTTTTCTCAGGACATATGTTAAAAGTACTAGTACAAACACCACATAATTTCACACTATTTAAAAAAAGTTTTAACAATATCCTTGCAGGATACATAAGCAGGAATGTGGTGAGAATTGGGATTGAAGCTCGAAACTGCACTGCGCCATAAATTCATAAAACAAAGGGCTCCTCTCACATGGACCTCGTTTTTATTAGGTCAGTCCAGAACTCCGTCTTAGACAATACTGTCGCATGCATCTTAAACAAATTCATGCAACACATGAATAGGAGCATAGTTTTACTCCATCTAACATTGCTCGTGAATCGTTCTTCTAGGCAACCCTCCGCTTTCAGATGAGTGTATTGGGTGTCTCTAATGGAATAAAAAAACCCTTCCTAGGTTCCCCCCCGGTTTTCCTCCTTAGCGCTCCTTCTGTAAGAGAAGGTTCTTGTCACAGTAAACCCCGGCCCCACATCCTCCCCCATTCACTAATTATACTTACAACTCAATTTCCTCATTAAATATTTATCCCTGCTCCTTCCTTGCATCTTTGAAAGAGCTTCAGAGTTCAATGGCTGAGATGAAAATGTGCGTCAGTCCACAATTTACCGATCCCTCCACAGAGCTAGCCTGTATGGCTAGGAGGCAAGAAGGAAGTCATCTTGTTTTGTTTTTTTTAAAGAACTGCAACATCTCAAATCCCAAGTGGAGTCTGCAACAAAGTATCTAAACAATTCTGCAAAAATGTGTCAAAGAATTTTGCAGCCTGACGATACACAAGTTGAACTTCTTGGACTGAATCCGCAAAGCCAGCACAGCACATCTCCATGTCAACACCATCCGTCAAGCACGGTGGTGGCAGCATTGTGCTATGGAGATGCTACTCATCAGTAGGGACAGGGAGGATTGTTACCACTGAAGGAGAAATGGATGGAGAAAATGTAGGCAATCCTTTCGATCTGCTAAAGGCCTTAAAATGGGGTGAATATTCATCTTTCAGTAGGACAATGACCCATAGCACAAGGCCAAAGCTACACTTGATTGGTGTAATGATAACAAAGGGAAAGTCCCGACTTGAAAACAGTTTCTATGGCAATTTTGCAAATTGCTATCCATTACCAACCTAAAAGAGCTTGAGAAGTTCTCAAACCAATTTTTAATCTTAAAAAATGATCTAATATCGGAAGGGAACACAAACATAACAAAACCAGAAACCAGAACAGTGAAAAGAAAATCACCCTTTTTAGGGGGAAACCACTTAAATACACAGTCTTATACAATGAACTACAAACAAAGACTTTACCAATCAGATTTTAGTCAATCAGCCACTACTAGCCACTGACTTTGCAGACTTTTGCTAAGCTTCCTCCTCAGCCACTCTTTATCAGTCTTTCATTGTTGGCATCTGAGTTTGGTTACCATCAGCGTAACCACACTCAGGTGCATAACGAGGTAACTTTAGCCCCCCACCTCCTAAGGCTTGAGGGTGTGTCTACGGCTGCATGCCACAAGAACCATTAATCTTCAGGAGTTGAATTTGTCTGCTAATAAATTCTGATTTTTGCAACGATACGTTGGTATTCTCTTATTTATATGCATCTCATGCCCCTTTAAATTAAGTTTTTAAAAATGTCTGCATGGGATGCGAAGTAGCTAATCAAGCTTTTGTTAAAATGGTAAGTGGATTTTAGTTTTCAGAAAATGTACAAATCAGGCCGTTGTCAATCATGCTCATGCTCAATGGAACATTGTGTGGTCTATTTAAAAGAATCTTCCACTAATAATTAGCAACTATTTAAAACAAAAAAGCCACAAAAAGCCCTCGGTTTTACAAGACCTTGGTAGTATTAAAAGAATGATATTTTAACTACATAGTTGTAGTAAATCAAAAGTGAAATACCTGATGGTTCTCGTAGAGTCTAGTTAAACTTATGGTATGGGCTAAGTTTCATTACACTTATGGCAAAGGCTGAGTTTAGTCAAACTGATAGACCTGAAACCCCCATAAATTGCTTTTTTGTGTTTGCGTGGCCCCTGATTTTCCAAACAAGATTTTAGCACTGGGCTTTATTAGCAATGGGCTTTATAAGATCCAATCTTTCAGCAGAGCCCAAGGATGTCCATGGAGGCAATTTGTCAGTGGCTATGGTTACTTAGCCAGTTGGCCAGTCTGAAGCAGCCAGGCATGAATGTGAGGTAAGGAGAGTGAAGGAGCTGGTCGACGTGTATGAAAGCACTGGTGTGAAAGTGTTTCATGGAGTGCAAGTTCCTCAGGCAGAGTAGAGGCGACAGTGTGAAAAAGCAAGCGTGTAACCTGAGACTTAGCAGACCCAGGGGAAATGACCAGAGTTCCCAGATTCCCTGAGAACGTCTGACGCGCCAGCTTTGTCAATCTGATTGGGAGTTAGTGCTCCCATTCATGAAAATACTTTGTTTTGACACGGTTTTATTAATTTATTAATTTTGATGTCTGCATTTATTTTTTGCATTTCTACCCCAATTTAGAATTGCCAGTCAATAGCATGTTGAACCTTGGTTCCCTGCTATCAGCTGACAGTGGAAAACAGCATGGATCCAGAGGAGGAGAAGAGTCTCTCAGGAACACCAGCTCTCTGCTCTGTCTCCATGCACTCCAGCAGGATGTAACACTTCAGTGTGAAAGTTGGGCCAAGGTGAAGTGGCAGCAAAACACTCCGACTCCTCGTTAGATGCCAGGCACTCAATACGGTGAGTGGAAACAACTTGCCTGAACTGCTTTGCCTCGGATCGTGGTCTTAAGGAGTGTCTAAAATGGTTTAAGACATCAGGTTAGAGACCTGGCTTTCAAACACAGGTGCAATTTCTGTGGTTTTAAACAGAAGGGGAAGACAATGTATTAGTATTATCCATGATTTAAAAACTTGTTGAGAGTAGATGTTAATAAAAAGGTCTCTTTTGGTAAATGTGCGCCTACAGAATCGTTCTGTAGGTAGCAAAGAAGAAATATGTGGTTTCCAATTTTTAAACTGGAACACAATCATATATATATATATATATATATATATATATATATTTGTCTTCACAATTGATTTTAGCTAAGTATAGCAGAGAATATGAAATGTTTCAATGTAAATCAACAGTTTTCAAATTCAATAGTTTTTTTTTTCATACACAGCAACTTAGAAGCTTCTAAATCTACAGGTTGTTGAGACTAAAACAGCTTTAAACTTGACAGGTGGATCATTAAGTCGTCTAGCTTTTTCTGCCCCCCTTGGGGTCTATACTCCCACCTCCCACTCCCTCTCCTCCACTTCACCATCTTGTGATTGATTCAGTACATTGAGAACTGAATTCCCCATGTTATTTATTTTCCTGGCAATTCTCACACTTCTTCGTTTTATCCATACATGCTGATATTTTATTTTTTACTGGATAAACTGAGGTGAAGTGTATTGCTCAAGGGTGACAGGGTGCAATTTTCTTCAGCTGCACAGCCCCGCACTCAGATACTATCTCCGGTGGACTGATTGTTATATTTTTCTGCGATGCCATCTGGTCCTTCCTCCCACGCGCAACCGACAACGGTTATTCAGTCTAAACTCGATAACCGCACATGCAGTTGTCCGCGTGGCCGCACCTGTCAGATCCCTTCCTACCAAAAAAAAAAAAAAAAAAAAAAAACACCTCCATTTAATTAATGCGTACAGATGTTTCGAGAATCGAAGGTATTCCAGTTCCACTGGCAAAACCGTCATTGTTGCCATGTTACAAATAATCTGATTAACATTATGATCGCGATTTTCACAGCTGATAAATCCCTGCAGTTTATAAAGCATTTCTGACATATTGGCAGCTATACCTGTATTTGCTGACTTCTGCGTGCCAGGAGTATAATCTGTATTTACTTGTCAGTTACATAATTTAAATCAAGTATAACCGAAAAGCATATTTTACGAAGGCTGTAAGGTTTATAGCGTTTAATTGTTATTTTGGTAGCGTAATGTTCGAAGGCACGTTCTTCATATATCGATCTGTTCGACCTGTTTTTGGTGGAAATCCTGACTTCATAACATCAAGATCCAAGTTTTAGCAGTACAAATATTGCACATGTTACAGCTTTAGAAAGTGGCGCATTTCTTTGCAGAATTAATACTGATGATCATGACAGACGTAAAAGATGCAGAACGGTGTAGGCCTATATTTTCAGTTGAGGGACGTAGCTGAGACGGAATTGTAAGTGACCCACACCAAATAAACAATTTGTTAATTTAACTGCATTGAGTCCATTACAGTCAAATGACTGAAACACATTAGTACGGAAAATATCCATTCTGAGCTCTTTACGGCGGTGGATCGTTCTCATCTGGTCACAACAATCAATCATACGCGCGCCTAAGATGAAAAGCCAACGATGAACAGGAATTCTGCAGGAATGCTTTAGTGTATTGCCTCTGCCTTTGTCTTACATGTGAACTAAGACAAGAACAGCGCTGGAATCTCGTTTTATTGCACACAGAAACGCATGTGGTCCCGAGCAAGCCACATAAGTTAAACCGTCTGATGGAACAGTTCGAATACCTTTTCGTCGTCGCAGTATCCCTGTTCAATAAGCGGGAACATGCAGTGAATTATCGGGACACCTTCCCTGTGTGGAGGCAAGGAGGACCGCTAAGTAGGTGTATACATTGAAAACAGGAGTGTGGCCGATTCATGTTGTACTTATTTAACTTCGTCAATCTATTTGAAAAATTGCTTCAGTCAACCACAATTATAGGTAATGCGATCTGTGGCGGGTTGTCTCCCTCGTCGCTGAATTCAGTTTTAATTGAGTTTCTTTTAACTTAAAACCAGTATCAGATCATTAAAAAATATATATCGAATGCAAAGAATAATGTAGGCTAAGCATTAATAACTCGATCGTTTTTAGAAGTTATACACTGGGGGCTGTTCAATTGCTTATCACTAAATATGTCAATAGTTATGAAGATTATTGACGTTTGTAGTATAAAATCATTTTGGCTGGACACAGAAGGAGGGTGTGATATCCATGCTTTCGTGTGCAAGTTTGCTAGTTTAAAATCCACCAAAATATGTCTTTACCGTTTCCAGATTATTTATCCGTTGGCATACTACCACAGTTTGGCCTCGAATAATGCTTAGTGGTATTGCAGAACTGCGTACAACTTCAGAAAAAACTGTGTAGAAGCAACATATTAATTGGTCGGGGTCCATCGCATAAAGAAAATAACTCGCACAACCGTGAAAACATTTACATTAGTTTTTGTTTGTGCTACAAAATCTTGTTCAGACCATAATATTTTAACTTTTTTTGTTTCGTTTGGGTCACATTGAGTTTAGCTCGGTGTTTTGTCAACATTTTCTGAATACAATTATTTATTTTTTTGCCAAGCCACGTGGGGCCATATGTTTTTATTTCATAGGCGGTGGGTCAAATTGGTAAAACATGAAGACATCTTACCTGTTTAATCTGAAGATGCTTTAGTCGTTGAAATCCACCTATTCCAAGTTCAAGTAGACCTTTCCGACAAAATGATCGAGCTGTCTGCTTTTTCGAACTTGTATGTGGTTTCTAGGAGTGAGTTGTCGAAAAAATCTACTGGGAATAACTTTTCCTATA
Organism: Hiodon alosoides; assembly: GCA_025775065.1. Taxonomy (NCBI): domain Eukaryota; kingdom Metazoa; phylum Chordata; class Actinopteri; order Hiodontiformes; family Hiodontidae; genus Hiodon; species Hiodon alosoides. The sequence goes on from JAOYSI010031408.1 coordinate 8,873, forward strand.
ATAATCTTTCAATTAATTTGCACCTTCAGAGTGCGATAGCCACTGCTTCAGTTTGCATCTGTCCATGGTCCTGAAAATCGCTTGACTGTTAATTGTAAAATTCAAATACAACACATTCGTCGCAAAAGTCTACGCATAATCTTCATGATCGTTCAGGAGATCATAATACGGTGAGCTCTTCGTATTTTTGAAACTTGCACAACGCTTTGCCAAGTGTAACCTGTCTGCTCAAGGCAAATTGGGTTTTTTTTTGTTTTTTGTTTGTTGCTGTGAGCGTTTTCAGAAGCAGGTCTCTTCTCTTGTCCGCATGGTTTAATGGATAAGTTTTGAAATAGACGCACGTACTCCAGACGTGTGATTGCTCGCTGTGACAGTGAACCAAACCTTGCAAACTGTGGTAGTTCGCGCATCTTACGGTTTTGCGATTGCGCAGAATTTACGCACGCACGCACACACACACACACACACACACACATATATGATATATAGAGAGAGATATATTCACGCTGATGCGTTCTCTGTAACTGGGATCGTATATGTATTCATTGTTTTACTTAAGTTATTATTCCTTTTCACAAATTCTCACCGTGCCTTAGTTTCCTCAATACAAGCTTGTAAATGCATAGAATTTAATAGGCAATGTCACTGCCTCCCATAAGTTACAATTGCTGCGAACATGCCCTCGATCATGCCTGCAGACATGCAGGGACGGGTTGTGACTTCTCAAGGTAACACATAAACAGAGATTCATTAAGATTGTTTACGGCACTGGACGCGATAGCTGCATTTTAAAGAACTGTGTTTTTTTTTTTTTTTTTTCTCACACGTTTTCGCGGTTTGGGTTGAGCAGAAGCCGAGTGAAAGACAGATGGCTATATCTATATATGATATCATCTCCCCACTGTCCACTCAGTGTCCACTTACTCTGCACTTACATCACCTAGTAGTCTAAAGGCATTCAATTCAGATAGATTTCGGCAGACACAATAACGAAGGCGGAAGCCCACGTGTTTAATTAATTAAACGCGTTTGTATTGGCCATTGTGTTCGTCGTGTTCAATGAGAATTACGGAGGGTTTTAGCCAATCATTTTTGATAGCAAAGACTCTAAAAAAAGAGTACCCTACAACCACAACCTCACCCCACCCCACACCCTTTCCACTATTCCCACTCTGATGTTGCCACACTCATAATCACACGCTCCTTTCGTAACATCAGCCTTGTTCAAAGTCTACTGAAACACATTATTCCATGAAGAAAGCACAGATTTAACATGCTTTCATGAAAGTAATGCAGTACCGTCAGTCAGTGTTCAGACCAATCCTTTCACATCAGATCAGTGTTTTCTTCATGACAGTTAGGAAGGATGTAATGTAACGGCATTCAGCAATCCTGCCCTTCAAGTATCTACACTTCCTTAGTGTGACATATGGATCTGCTCATGCTCCACAGATGGTATCAACTTCACTACAGCATTAAGTCCCACAAACATCACATAGACCTTAGTCTTCAATGTGGTTTATTCCAGGTACAGGAATAAGAAAATTAAAAACTCCTTTCTGTTTTCATGTCCTTTATCATTTTGTTATGCTGACTATATTTTATAATTGCGAAATACAGCACTGCTACAGCGTTATGATGTTAGTAAAATGTTTTTGAGCGTTTCCCAGAAAGGAAAAGATACCACACCTTATTATATATCCGCATGAGTCCATGCCTATTTTCCTCTGTATTTTGCCATTCAAAAGTTCACTTGCTTATTATAATGTTTATACTGCTTCTTATTTCCCTGTCAAAATGCTTAATTCTTTACTCTGTGACAGACTCCTGTAGGCCGTATAAAATACAATTATTAAACATTGGCCAAGAGGGTACTTATCGAGCCTGAGGGTAAAGGGGCAGGATCTCAAGCCCATCCCTCCCCCCTGGGGCCTATCTGCGCATGTACCTGGGTACAGCAGCAATGCTTACACCTAAAGATAACATTTATTTCACTCTCATGCTGTTTATGGCTTTTGTCTACATGTATTCTTTGGAATTGGTTATCTGTGAGCGTGCGGTTGTGTTTGTCTATCTTTGTCTCTTCTGCCTTGCAGTCTACTGGCGTCCCATCCAGGGTGTACCCTGCCTCACGCTCCTACGTGGTTAAGTGGTGATGGAGAATTAATCAATTCAGTGATCGGACCGTATGGTTCTTTCATCTACAAAACGGCAAATAGTAACGACGTCATCCCTACTGTTTTCTATCTGATGAAATCGATAGACAGCGTTTTGTGGTTATCACTGCATTGGTATTAGGTATTACTCTGTCTGAATCTGAGGCAGCTTGAACCACGTGATTTCTTATTCCCTAAATCTTCTTTAAAAGTTTACACCTTTTACACCTTTCTACATTTAGGATCATTTTTTTACCATTAATTTTACCATTACCTGCGAATGGCATAGTTACACAAGGGATTAATTATGAACTATCACTTAAATTTGTATGAGAAATAAGAGTTAATATTAGTAGATTAAAATTATAATGTGGTATTAAGTTGGTATACTACTGATTCGACTAAATTTTAATTACTGTAATTCGATTTATAGCAAAATACTGTAATGATACCTTTTTTACTGGCAACTCTGCTGCCAGATCTATGGCCATTTTCACCCTAGATAGTAATCTATCTACAGTGTGGTTATACAATGACTACACTGATGAATAACACGTTTCAAAAATAATAAAAATGTTCTTCTCTGGGGTTTCTAAGGTTATAATTATTTTGACCCTTTCAACACAGAAAGTCTTTGTTTGGCCACTGGCAAGATTTATATCTAGATGGACATGCAGTCAGTCAGGGGAATCCATTCAGGGTTTCCCATGGTGTGGAAGACTTTTAGATGTATGCTCAAGAACAAAAGCCTTGTTCTTGTGTGAGTGGTTCATGGGTCTGAGTCCCTTAAATGGTGTTATAAAAGTAAAACATAGCAAGAGCAATGTCTTCTCAAGTCAGCAAGGTTTCATGTTTTGTCTGCTCCCATCAACAGCAACAAGGTTTCCATTTTGATATCATCTGGAGGGTGTCTACGCTGCTTCCACATCACAGTCACATCACAGTTTAGCTGCAGCTAAATCACACTGCAGCCTCCGCCAGCCGAGAGCAGCCAGCGGGGACAGGGGCGCTGCTCAGGAAGAACCTGCAGCGCTCCGGAGGTTAGAAACCTCTGGTTATCTTTGCCTCAGCACAGGGCGCCCCCAACCCAGTCTTCCATTTGCTCTCTGATGTGCAGATGTCTGCGTGTCTGAAAAGCTGATCTCATAAGCCCCGTGACTTAGCCCTCATCTCGGTGAGGGGAGGTGATGATGAGGAGCGTGTGGAGCGAAATGGGTCTAGCTCCTGAGGTCTCCTCATGGCTTTTTTCAATGTAACAGTGTGAAACGTCCTTAATATTACTTCTGAACCCTAAAGTATAAACATAATCCCTACCCCCATGTCATGTCACCTTCCTGCTGTTGATTAGTTACACTTTGAAACAAAATTAGTGGTTTTTGGTTTATCTGGACTTTGGGAATGCCAGTAGTTTAATAATGATCCTTTATTTCCTTTCTGATTTTTCCTGAACATATTTTGACAAGGACAGGACTTCTGTGCAACCGTTTTTGATTGCACTTGAATTTGAGGACGTTGGTACTAAGTACACCTGTTCTGAGCTCCGAATTCATCAAAGCAAGGATGGCATTCACAGCCTTTCTCCTTTCCACAGTTCCATGTGGAAAAATCGAATTTTACTGGACAATTAGGGAATTTTTACATTCACTGAATAATATTGCTTGTAAAAGCCCCTTTTAAAGGGACAGACAAATTTAGGTCAGCTTTACGTTTTACTTTCAATTACAAAACATTGACATGCGCACGTGTTTTATGCAACAATAAAATAATCTTTGTATAATCATTTAAAAAAGGATTCTCTTGATAACCTCCATGCATCTTAACTGTTTAAAATTTTATATACATCTCTACATGAGCCAGTGATTAGTTTTAAGGGTCTCAGCCGGCAGCCTGTGTAAATATTTAAATATTCCATATAGTAGTACAGTCAATTGTCCACAGTGGGGCGCTGCCCCATCCACCACTGCCCCACATGGTCTGGGTGGGTCTGCTCAAAATCAGCATATCTGAGCATTGGGACGGGATACAACTTGGTCTGAGCATCTTTTCAGAATTCTTAGCTGACGACAGTAGAAGTAAGAACTCTGCATGAGTGACATCCTGTTTGTCTTTCTCTTACAACATCTAACCTCAAGCTGCAAATAGATATGCAATATGTGTCAAACTGAAGAAAATGCGAAAATGCTTATTACAATGCTAACTGTGAAGTGCATTATTTATCATATTTTAAAATAATTACCCTAGCTTTTGTGGGGTTCCCAAGTGCAACACACGTCTTCACCCATGGAATCTAACACACCAAAGAACATATTCAGCTTCACAGTGGTATAAGGCTTCTATGCACTTGGATGAGTACACCATAATTAATGCACAAACATATTTTCTACATTCTAATGTTAAGATTACAGACGTAAATAGAATTTGTCATCCAACATATTCAGAGGCTTTTACAGTAGCATGAGTAAACAAGTTGCCCAGAGGACAGTAAAAGCACCTGCATTCAGGTTTTGGCAGATCTTGCAACCATGTTAAGGGGCCCTGATTCCTCTTTTTATTCATTTGTCTATTAGGTTTAGTTCTTTTGCATTGGCACAGTATAGGCTACGCACACCAAATCATGTATTCAATCTTTGCCTGATATCATATAGAAGAGTAATTATATATAAGGGGGTGGGGGGTGTAACACATATATTTTATGCGACATGCTATAAACAGTCACATAAATAGAAACTGAAAATAATAAACCTTCAACCCCCGCCATCGTTCTAGATTCATGCATTTATTTTAGGCTGACAGTCAATCAAACAATCCAAGTCATTAGACATGACAGGAGTTCAGGGCCGAACACAACAATCCTGACAGTTCACAGCAATATTTGTAGTCAAAGTATCTAAACTAATCCTGATTTTGAACTAAATGCACTACCACCAATATGCACTTCCACCAATATGCACTTCCACCAATATGCACTACCATCAATGTGCACTACCACCAATGTGCACTACCATCAATATACGTTACCACCAATATGCACTACCACCAATATGTTGAGTAATGTTAACCACTGCTTTGTTTTTCAGAAATAAAGGATTAAAGGAAGTAAAATTACGTGTCATACAACGTATCATATAGTAAATGATAACACCTAACTTCTTGCCTAAATCCCTGGAAAGAAGCCAACAATAGCAGCTCTATGCGTATGACACGCCGACTCAGAGACGGAGAGAAAACTGTCGGGGGTTAACACAGACTAGCACTTTGAAGCTCTCTCGGTTAAAGGACGCCCACAGTTTTTCTCAATTCCGGAGAGGAGAAAAATCATGTCATTTGCACTAAAAGAAGGCACAATTAGGTGCCGCTGTGTATGTCCATGATTCAGATGCCCGAACAGTGCATCAGCATGGTGCCGTGGTAGTACACAGGGCAGCGCGGCCAATGTGTCCAGTCAGGAGTTTTATTGTTACCTTGCATGTAATCCTTGTTATTGCAACAATTACAATAGACAAGGGAGGGGGGAAAATCATCTTGTTTTTCTCTCCTTTTCTTTCAAACTATACTTAGATGGCTCAATCTCTTACAAAGAAATAAATGGCCTCATTTTGAGATATTTGGGAGCAATATATAATTTTCTCAGGCAAGCTGCACAGCAATTAACCCACACCGAGGATATGAGATATAAGTGCCGTGTATACATGTCTAATGAGGAACCAGGCTGCTTTATTGCTTCAGTCTTCACTTAAATTTGTCTAATTGCAATGCTCTGGATTGTCGCACTGACGGCAGACCTGGTACCAATCAAATTGAGCTAAATTAATGTATACTGCTAAACTATCTATACAAAGTATTAATCTAACTGGTTAGATACTCAGTGACAAATCTCTAAATAAATGGCAAGTTTGACATACCAGTAAAAATAAAAATAAACCTTGCTAGGTCATTGGTCTTGCCAGAGTTTTAACTATATCTAAACATAAAAAAGAAAGAGGTGAAAACATTTAATTTCAAAGTCCATGAAAATGATAATTTAAAGGATATTGTGCATCCTCTGTCCATGTGGACCATTGCTGCTTGCTGGGGTTGACATTCGCCTGAAAAAATGTTTTACTGACTGTTACACACACGCAAAATAAATTTGGTAACATTTGAACTGTTGAAAACAGGATGTCCTATTGGTTTGTTAGCAACCCTAACCAGAAATAAATTAATCGTGGACTAAACAGGGCCAAAAACTGAAGAAATTCTTTATATTTTAACACCACACCATGTAGTTCATCAGATCTGGGGCACATAAACAGTTGGTATTAAAATACATTTGAAAGGTACAGTGTATGTTGAGAGTATGAATTGGCATCGGGGGTGGGGGTTTGACAGGGTTGTCCCCATTGACCCCTCATGTCTTCCTGTCCACTAACTTCCTTCCTGTTGTTTAAGCACGACCGCACTGGCGGAGCGACACAAACACCAGATGGCTAGGTGGCATCCTTTTCACCAATACCTATACCTGGTGCTGGCATTTTACTGCCAGCAAGTCTCATGCTCTGAGAGTGGAGTCTCGGCAGGGGAAAAGGTCTGCTGTCCGCAGTCAAAATATTGGCAATATCCACCTGGGTGCAGTATCTGATAGCGCTGGCACTCTGCTGCTGTGTAAGGAACCACACTTTCTGCCTCGTTCACCAGGCCACAGCACAGAATTTAAATAATGACACTGAACAAGGGCTAATCAATCTAGCTCCCAGCTGGGACAAAAGAAGGATGCACGAGGATTGCTGTTCAGAAGCAAATTGTTAACTGCATCGCTGTTCGATAGAGCTGTTAGAGAGTTGAATCCAGCTGCCGCTGTCATTTAACTGGAGATATAATTAGAGAGCAATATAAACTGTAGCAGCCCTATCCTCACATCCTCAAGCACTGATTCTTCAAAAGCTGTCTCCCGTCAATCAATTTTTGCTGCGGACTCAGACAGACTGAAAGGGAGAGGATAAGGCAGAGAAGCCACACACCAAGTCCTCTGTTCCAACAAGAGCCATTAGTGGCTATGCGTTTCACATGCCCGTGAACCCTTAAAAAATCCCCTGTAGAAGAAGTTAACGAACATTACATTTTTGACTAACGATCTAATTGCCCGTCTCTGAACTAAGAGACTTTCAAATTGAGTTGAGAAAAAAAAAAAAAAAACTGTGTGAGAAAATGCATATTTCTAGTAGGCCCCTCATCCTGCCGCCACGCATTTGCAACCTTCTGTGACACATTTTTGAATGTTCATTCACAGCATAAGACGCAGTTGGTTCCGTTGGGTCGGCTAAAGAATAACACCTTCAGGCAGTACCAGAATCAAATCTACCACCAAAAAACTTTCACATCAGTTAGCACAAAAATAGACCATTGTTTAAGAGCCATTAAAGATCAGTCAGGGCTTGGATAGTGTATTGTTTTCCATTTACATTTCTCAATTGTCCATGGTGGTAATGTATGACACACTAAAGAAATATTGTGCTGACCAGAATAACCAGTGGGATAGTTTGTTGGAGATAACTAATTAAGTATGTTTATTAAATTAAATATTTTTGCCACTGATTCAAATATTATGACTTTAGCAATGGCATTGACCATGAAAAGAGAAAAATAAATCTGAAAAGTGAACTAAAAACCAGCTAAAATAACTAGCTATAAATATTCAGAGGAATTGATAGAAATGTGATAGATCAAAGTATACTTGTTCAAAATCTCGAGGTAACCATTGAAGAGGCTGAAAGAGACATTTATGTGTACCCAAAATAATTCAAACAATGTCTGGGCCACTCACTAAAAGTCACTTCTCACACTATTTAATATTTGGGTTCATATTATCATCCATCTTTAAACGGTAACAATGCCTCATTTACCACCATAATCTCTCTTTGGCCTCTCTCATTCTCGGATATGTGATCAACGAGCTGAGCACCTCAGCTACAAGAAAACCTCAACCTCAGCAAACACTCACAAACTGAGAACCACCTGACCGAGGGACGTTTTGACGGCCGCCTGATGCAAGCTAGGTTTTAAATTGAATTTGGATTGGTTATTTTCCAGAAGTCATGGAATAATTTTCCAGTCTTTCCCTGTATTGGCTCTGGGGTTTCTGGTTCTTAGATTCCCTCTGGAAAATGCCCTCCGTTCAGCGCTTTCTGACAATAGGATTGTAAAAATGCACTATATCAAATAAAAATTTGATTGATTGATTGATTGACTGATTGATTGATTGATTGAATGCACTCTGGCCAGCCACAAAGCTGGATTCCCTTCCAGAGCCCACTCGGTTTTTATGTGATTTGCCAGTGGCATCACAATAATCATTTTGAAATGAAAGAAATTTGCAGTAAAAATTGGGATCAATCCCATCTAGAGAGAGAAAGAACGAGGATCATGAAGGAGTCGAGTGAATTTCACTTTCTACTTCAGTTATTGACAAATGCGCAGAGTGTCGCCTCCCTGAAGCCAGTGTTGGCAAGTAACCCTCATCTGATTTACAGAAGAAACTTAGGTAGCAAACATTAATAATAATAATAAGAGTACCCCTCCGGGGGTTTGAATATAAAGGTCCAACGCCCTTTGCCACCACTTATCTCTGCCACACTGTATATCCATAAATAACTCGCATCTTTAGACAGCACCTGCTGGAACAGTAAAGGCCTTTCAGTAAGCCCAGGATTTACCAGCTTCCCTAAATAAATAAAAAGTGGGCTTGAGTGGGCTTGTGATCATGAGAACAACTGAATGTCATATACCAATATAAATGTATGATAAATATATGCATGATTGATATTCATCCATATCTCTTGGACCTCATTTAATTACAGCCGCATAAATGAGTTACTTTTTTCACAGTGATGCCCCCCCCCCCCCCTCCGGTAGCAGAGATGAATGATGGGAACTCGTCGCTAAGCTGTCTGGCCCAGTGGCCCAGATGCACCTCTATGTTCGGGTGCCGTCAGACCCGCCGTCAGTCCCGCCCGTGGCCAGACTGTCACGCTCAGTCAACCTCGCCACACAGCTGGCGTATCTCTTTGAGGGCTGAGTACGCTATGAGGCCGCTCTGTGTTTTTAAAGCCTGATGAATATTTAAAGACCTCTATTTTTCCTGTCAAGCCATTCTCCCCATTCATCGTGACTATTCCTCAAGCGCGAACAACAATGAATTGCCACTTCAGTCGAGCAGAAACAAAATTCTCCAGATGTGACCGGAACTTTCCAACTTCCTCTGGTAAAGTTTTTGGCATGACTCATGTCATGTCATTATATATCATTATAATATTATTAAAACCGTACCATTTCACAGAGGACGACCAAAAATCTGCATAACAAATGTCACCACATTACAGAAGAATATAAGTTTAGGGGAAAGTTACTTCTGTTCTTTTCTCAAGCTCAAATCAGGCCAGAAAAAGTCCTTCGACAGCCCAATATGGTTCAAGCAGTGGAGAAAACTTTCATTTTCTCTTTCTGAAAACTCTTTAACAACAACCTGGGCTGAGAGATTTCCATAATGAGCGTTTTAAATAGTGCGGATGGGAATACTGTTGTTCTGTGCTGAGGGCCACACACTGAAAACCATCCACAACGCCACGAACAGTTGCAGGTGCAGAAGAAAAAAGACATTTAGATGTGATATAACCTGACCGGAAATCTTACCTGTTATAAAACAACCACAGTGAAACAGGTCAATTTATCCCACCATAGATTTTCCCTAGGGGTTTAAAGACGGAGTAGCATATGGTAGTATTGTATCTACAGTCTACATGAACTTTTCATAACTAACGCTGACAGATCTAGTACTGAGCTTTGACTGAACAAATACTGACCTTGGGAAGACTATTGGCCTTTGCAGATCTAATACTGACCTTTGCAGAACTACCACTGACCTTTGACAGAGCTATTACTGACCTTTTGCAGAACTAATACTGACCTTTGAAAGAGCTAATTTTCTGAACTAATACTGATCTTTGAGAGAGCTAATTTTCAGAACTAATATTGATCTTTGGCAGCACTAATACTGGGCATCACTTTTTTTTTATTGCATATATATATTTATGAGTAAGACCTGTCATTAGCCAATGAGAAACAAGATGCATTAAGTGGGCTGCGCAGGGGATGGCAATCACCATAGAAGGCAACGTTGTTGGTGTCATCAGATAAACACAGCATAGATCAGGCATACAGGCAAACATTATTATTGTGAAAAAAGAAGAAAAATTAGACGTGTCTTTGTTCTTCAAGTCTGACCAGACAAGTGGAATGAGAAGGGCAGAGTGAAGTACCCAGCCAAAAACCCGGTGCTGCAACGCAGAGTGATCTGACAGTCAGTACCAGCCCCCCAGAAAATGGGCCTTCCTTAATCTCCGACACTGCTCTCTGACATGCTCACAAATGCTCACGTTTTAAAATGCTCACGTTTTCAGGAGGGACCTGCTGGAATGACAATAAACAACTCGACACATGCACTTCCACAGCAAGAGACTGAGAGCCTTGTTTCTGCATCTTCAAAACTGTTAAAGAAGGAACAGATACTACACAAAACCTGCCCCCACTACACAGTTTCATTCAGACCTACTTTTGCTATTAAAGCTTGTTTAATAGGCTAAGCATTATATACTTGCCATACAAAGCCCACTCAATAGGTGGCCTGTCAGTCAATCATGGGGCTCTCCATTAATCATATGCTAACTAATTGAAAACAGTCTTCCAGGGAGCTTTCCTCAGTACCAAACAAACTGGACGTGGTTGGTCGGCTCTGGTGAGCCAGGATATTGGAACTTTGCACCATTTACCACACAGGATTGCAAACCCCGGAGTTTATTGGCGAATCTTTATTTAGCCCAGGACACAATTGAATCAATACATCTCTCCTCTCTGTGGTGTTTCCTGTTTATTAGTTTTTCCCCCTTTTGGTTCTTTCCCAGTTCATTTGACTCCTCCTCCCTCCATCACCGGTGCTCACGAAGGTTTATCGAGATGACTCAGTCGTACTGAATACAAAGTATTCAGCTATTCCATCCTCCATTTTTATTAATCAGCCAATACATTGATTATATTACTTTAGATTGGATTATAAGATTTGCTATCCCTTTTTTATGAGGAACCCTGTCCAATGATTATTTCCATCTGTTGTTTATAGAGGTCACACATCATACTGCACATTATTGACTAGGGCAGGGGGTTGGTGTTCAGATTGTTGGAGGTTGTGGTGTATGGAATGAGAGGAGAGTCTTAGCCATGGCCCCCCCACGACGATTCCACATAGTCGCCTGTCATTGGAATGTACTCTACGGTGCAATGAGCTCACCCATGCTTTGGAAGTGATTTACATCAGTATGACTTAATTAGCCCTCATCTTCCATGCACCAGGCTGTTTCCTTAAAGCTGCTAACTTACCTCATGTGATCTCTCTTACTGTTGGCGGGAAGGTAACACGGGGACTAAAACAGCTTTGTGGAGCTACATTGATCAATATCAATTCTTTATTTTTTGGTTAATAGTTTCTTATAATATTATCACAAGTACCGTGTTTTATTAGGCCCATTGTTAGTTGCAAATCAGTCGCACAGTCTCACGTTTAAAACTGCTTTACAACATATGTAAAACCTTTTCAGGATTAATTAGACGGAAACAGAGTTCTGAAGAATTAGATGCTTTTTAAATTAAGCCAGCCGTCTCAACAGCTTGCACAACCTCCAAACACAGGGGATGCTGAACACCGACGGCCTGATTTTCTAAGAGAAGAAGACCCGCACAAACTGCGGGATGTTGACAGCATGCAATGCGTTCACAGTCTGCACAAACTTGACGTCTAATTTACAACAGCAGCAGCCAATTACCCAATAAGCGACAGGAACCCCACCTTAAACCACACCAGTTAGATCGTGGAAACAGTGAAGACACAGACCTCCACAAGTGCCAATCAAAGCATTTTATCCCCAGCTGAAAAAACTGAATGGGGATATCCGTTACAAACAATGTAAATGTGAGGTTCATGTAATATGTATGTTTTCAATTCCTTTAAATATATTCATGGAATATCCATCTCATAAAACTCCTGTTAGGTTTTCCTGAATGTTAACTCTGGCTGTGGGGGAATTTTTAAATTTGTTTGCAAAAACCAGATGTGGCCACTATTGTTGCTTGAAATGATCCAGATTCGAGAGAGTGTAAAGTTGCAAGGAGCTTAGCTATTAGAATGGGTACGTTGAGAGGGGGGTTCTAGATCGTATTTGAATTCTTCCAGGAATGTAGTAATTGCATAACTTCTTAGTCTGTACCTTCTTATAATGTGTTTGCTTAGTTGAAAGTCAGGCATACATGCATACATTATTATTGTGAAAAAAGAAGAAAAATTAGACGTGTCTTTGTTCTTCAAGTCTGACCAGACAAGTGGAATGAAAAGGGCAGAGTGAAGTACCCAGCCAAAAACCCAGTGCTGCAACGCAGAGTGATCTGACAGTCAGTACCAGCGCCCCAGAAAATGGGCCTTCCTTGAAGTTGAAAGTGTAAAACAGTGTGAAATATTCCAGTGTAGATGAACTCCTGCTACTCTCCTTCAACCATGTGTTTTTCTCAGCTAAGTTGCACTTTGTTTATGCCTGAAACAAGGTGCAAACCCCTCGTAAATCAGGCCCTGAGGGCTCTGTTTTGCCGATGAGGCAAGTGTGAGAACACAAGGGTGCAGGTGGATTTACAGTTTTTGTCTTCCGATGCTGTATTTTATTGTGCTACTGCTGAGAACGGTATTTGAGACGTGGGGGTGCATACGCTTTTCTGCAGACTTTACTAACAGCTTTCGTGTTGTGCTCATATGAAGCACGGATCCTCAGGACTGTCCCAGTTTAATCGTTAGCCTAGTCCCACCCAGCAATGTGCCCCCAAGCCTGGATTTATTTCTTGCTGTGATGACCGTTCCCACCAGTAGCACTAAATAGTACACCTGCGTCCCACAAAAATAGCAAATCCTCCTGCGTCCTCAGGCCCTAGCGCTTGCATGGTGGTCAAAATCGAATAAGTATAAATATATATAAATATAAAGAGATTGATTTTTAAATCAGAAACTTAATCATTACCTCTCTCCTATTCCTTAGGTCCTCACTCCTTATTCCTTAGGTCATTTGCAGCGTGTCTTCCAGATCCAGGATCTCACAAATGGCTCAGGACTGAACATCTTCAGAGGTGGTCCTACCAAGCTAGCTAGCAAGAAATGGTAAGTCAGCAAGAAATGGTCAATTAGCTAGCTAACGTTTAGCTTGTTCATTATTCGTTTTTTTAAGTATTCTTTGCTGAAAAAACATAAACCATTAAATGATTTGTAAATGTGGCAGTAGCACAACAGTTTCAGGACCACACAGTAAAGGAAATACACAGTGTTGAGGCAAAACAGCATGCTTTACTCTTACGCCAGCCACGTGTATTTTTAAGTCATAGCACATGGCAATTGTCTGAGTTATATAAGTCCACACTGATTGCAGCCTGTCTAATGGGTTAGCCTAGGACCAAGATTTCTGCTCCAGACCCAGCGGAATTTAACCCGGTGAGCGGCATTTGTGAGGGATGTGAGCATATGGGACCATGCTCCAACACCGGTGGGATTTATAACTGCCCAACTTAACAGTGGTGTAATTAAACTTGATGCAACAACTTTGTGTTCCTCAAGAGATTTACCATTTGCCGATTGGACACTAATGTGATATAACACAACCAATCTGACACTGGTGTGATTTATAATTGGCAACCTGACACCGGTGTAATATGCCGGTTAACATATTTAACAGATGCAGGCCCCTCAAAACCGCCCACATCACTCCTCAGTGAACAGGGTGCAGAACGAGACACTTTCCCTGTACTTCATTTATTTTTAATACAAGGAGCAGGAAATTTGCTTTTCTCTGCTTGACTACTTAAATTGAGCCTTTACTTAGACTTATCACAAAAAGAAATCCCATATAATTAACAGTTTGTTGCAAAAAAAAATAATTTACTGAACCAACAAAGAGTATGATATTTTCAGATAACAGTGATTTGTTTATCTATTCAATTCATACTCCATGCTACCCATTTGATGCAATACTGTCACTATATTATTGACATTTTGCACAGGGTGACAGAACCATTCGGGAATTTGTGGGGATCAAACTATCACTGAGCAACACATACGCACACACACATTTCACTCATCTAATCAACAAGTTCTAGCCTCCAGCAGTACTGATCCTGTCCAAAGATAGCTATGACAGAAGCATATTGGGTTATTGATGACAGTCTCAACTGGATAGTCTACAGAGAAACACCAGAGCCATTTACCTTGCACAAAAATGCGGTTATACCCATACGGCAGATCATTGATCATCTGGCCATCGAACGTCCCTCTTCCTAAATTCTCTGCTGGTCAGTGACATTTGCTGAATTTTTAGGAGATGGGACCCTTGCCAGTACATTACCTGTCAAAATGGATGAACCAGCCGAAACCGCACAAATGTAACCATGTGGTGATTAGTCTTGCAATGTCCATATTTGTAATGGATTTATGTTATTTTAAATATTATATTACATTTATATATATATTAAAATATTACATATATATAACACGTGCAGTGCAGTGCAATATATATATTTCATATTATGATAACACAAAGAGAATGATATTGTGATATGTTCAAATGACAGTGATTTATCTGAATAAAGTCAGTATAGGTGAAATGTTATATAATAAATATAAAAGTAATCAGTCACCAAAGAGGAGCGTAACTATAAATATACAAATATAAGTAAAGACAAACACACAAGCACACACACATCCACAAAAATGTACGCACACAGGAACATATTTGTTATTGTCTATTGCAAATTGGTGGTGCCTAGAAGTGGAAAAAATTGCAAAAAATTCTACTGATTCAGCTTTCTGCAAAAAAATTGCAAACAAAAACGCTAGCATCAATGGAAGGAAATCTGTAAAAAGAACACAAAGCAGAACTTTGTTTTTTTCCAGAACAAAGGAAACAATAAGAACTTCCACTATATGGACAAAAGTATTGTTCCACACCTCTTAATCATTGAATTCAGGTTTCATTCAGTCCCATTGCCACAGGTGTATAAAATCAAGCACCTAGCCATGCAGTCTGCCTTTACAAACGTTTGTGAAAGAATGGGTCGTTCTAAAGAGCTCCCTGAATTCGAGCATGGTACTGCAATAGGATGCCACCGTTGCAAGCCAGTTCATGAAATTTCTTCCCTTCTAGATATTCCATGATCAACTGTAAGTGGTATTATTGCAAAGTGGAAGTGTTTAGGAACCACAGCAACTCCGCCATGATGTGCAGAACACGAAAAGTGGTAGAGAGCAGAGCGGGGTCGCCGAGTGCTGAGACACCTACTGCGTAAAAATCGCCAACGCTCTGCTGACTCAATAACTGCAGAGTTCCAAACCTCCTCTGGCATTAACATCAGCACAAAAACTGTGCGCCGAGAGCTTCATGGCATGGGTTTCCATGGTCGAGCAGCTGTATGCAAGCCTTAAATCACCAAACACATAGCCAAGCGTCAGATGGAGTTGTGTAAAGCATGCCGCCATTGGACTCTGGAGAAGTGGAAACGTGTTCTGTGGAGTGACAAATCACGCTTCTCTATCTGGTAGTCTGATGGAAGAGTCTGGGTTTGGCAAATGCCAGGAGAACGTTTCCTGCCTGACGGCATTGAGCCAACTGTAAAGTTTGGTGGAGGAGGGATAATGCTATGGGGTTGTTTTTCTGGGTTTGGCCTAGGACCCTTAGTTCCACTGAAGGGAAATGTAATGCCTCAGCTTATCAAGACATTTTGGAAATTTCTATGCTCCCAACTTTGTGAAAATAGTTTGGGGAAGGCCCTTTTCTGTTCCAGCAAGACCGTGCCCCAGAGTTTGGTGTGGAAGAACTTGACTGGCCCTCATAGAGCAACCCTATGAAACGCCTTTGGAATAAACTAGAACGGAGATCGCGAGCCAGGTCCTCTCGCCCAACATCAGTGTCTGACCTCACAAATGCTCTTCTGGAAGAATGGACAAAAATTCCAACAGACACACTCCAAAATCTTGTAGAAAGCCTTCCCAGAAGCTGCTATAGCTGCAATCGGGGAATAACTCGATATTAATGCCTATGGATTTAGAATGGGATGTCCTAAAAGCTCCTGTAGGTGTAATGTGCAGGTGTCCCAATACTTTTGTCCATATAGTGTATGTTTCCTTACCTGAGAGTTAATGACACAATGACAGCATACCCATGGGTATGTTCACGTGAGTAAAGAAACCTGAGGGAAAAAAAAGAAAAGAAAATAAATCTGTTATCCAAAAAATTTAAGGTCTGGGGTGTATTTGTTGGTGTCAATTGTCCTATTTAAAATGTTAGCTCGTTACAAAATTGGAGTAAAACAAAAACATTCAATGCATTCTCGTTAAACCAATTGTGTCATTTAATGCAGCTGCATCATGTAATAGCACAGGACACAGGATTGAATGCAGTCCCCGATGGAGCAGAATACATTTCCCTTCAGGCCGGTTAAAGCGCTAATCGTTACATTATCACATTATCATGCCTTCCATCTGGAGAATCTGATAGTGACCTGCAGCTGTTTTACAGGGTTGTGAAACGTGAGCACGGTCCTTCTCCTCCTCAATGTGATGTTGATTCTTGAGTCATCAGGGATGTGAGCTGCAATGCCGGAGCCCCGTGGTGATAAAAAAAAGTGTTGCACTTTCTCACGCGGGACTGACAGCATGCTTGACAAGGTGATAACCAAATCGAGTCTGGTTAACAGCAGAAATGCGCTTGCCTGCAGGCATACACACAACACAGGTCTCAGTTCGTAATTTATAGCTCCTCCCACACCGCTGTAACCAGGGTCGACGTGGTGCCAAAGCAAAGCAAAGGCTCACAGGAGCGACAGCAACTGTCAAAGACTGCTGGGTAGGCTAAAACAGACAAATACACTAGCATTCCACCGCTAGGGCTCTGTAGGAGTTCTCAGCCTCAGCTCCCAGTTCAGTTTCCTTCTATTGGGGCCACCAGCCTGGGCAGCGCTCCGCCAATTATGCCTTCCCAGTCACAATCGGCTAATGACATGGGGTCATGTATGTGTGTGGGCGAGTGCATTTACTGTTTCGGCTTCTTTCAGAAGGGGAGCACCATAAATAAAACTAAAGTGTCTCAGTCTCAGGTCCCAATTTACCAAGTAAGTCCCATGTGTAATGGGCAATTTAGTCATGCAAGTAAAGCGCACACAGCGAGGACGGTTCATTTCGCACAGTCTGCAGTTACATCGCTGCGGCTACATCGTAAAAACTTTCAAATCGCTGGCGGTGCCAACGGGCCTTCTCCTGCTCCGTCAGATCTCGGGGTGCTGAGCAACGGCCACTGTACCGCCTAATACCCAGTCAGCGGGGTTAAAAACTATGACCGAGACTTGTGTCCTACGTAGAGCTACAGGCAGACAAACACACAGAGGCTGCCCTTGTAGCCACTGCAGTTAAAGACAGCACAGATTGTTTCCATCACTTTACATTCAGCCAAAACACACTCTTATAACACCTTTTTCTGCTGCTTACAGTTTTTTACATTTGGTTTCACACATTTCTCAATACTCATTCTCATTTCTAAAAAGTTTTCAACGTTTTCAAAACCATTCACACAGTTGGCCCAACAGAGGTCTGTGTGGACTAGACTTCAGATCATTTATCAATGCTTTGACACAACATCCTTAGAGATTCAAAACTGTTGAACTAAATTGAATTAGACAGCAGTGTGATACATTTGTACACTCATACCATATCAAAAAATATATGCAAATTATATATTTATTTTTTTTACCTACCACAAACATGGACTCAGACAGACATAGAGAAGTGGCAGACAGAGGAAGAGGAGTAGCCGGGAGAGGGAGAGGGAGAGGGAGAGTAGCAGGTTTGACTGGTGGAAGACAACTGAGAGGAACACAAGGAGCTGAAGTCTCAGAGATTAGGGCAACTATAATTGTAGATGTCCCGGGCCAGAGGGGTGGTGGCATCATAATGTGTGCAGCAATATCCTACGATGGATTGCAGTTACATAAACCTCTAATTTGACCATACAACACAGAGCGCCTCATTTCATTCCTGGATGACCTGTGTGGAAGGCTTGTGCCAGATGAGGAAATAGGGCAGGAGAGGCGAAATTTTCCTAACCTTGTATTGTATGGGACAATGTAGCATTTCATCATTCCCTTGCAGATACAGAGCGGTTTGCTGCCCATCCCAGGAAGTTGTCACTTTTCCTCCCCCTTACTCTTCATTCTTCAACCCCATAGAGGGATTGTTTTCCTTGTGGAGGTGGAAAGTTTATGACCACCGTTCCCATGATCAGATGTCCCTCCTGGATGCAACGAATGCTGCATGCCTGCACATATCTGCAGAAGATTGCCAGGGATGAATCAGGCATGCAAAAGGATTCTTTCCCAGGTGCATTGTGTGTGTGTGTGTGTGTGTGTGTGTGTGTGTGTGTGTCTGTCTGTGTCTGTGTCTGTGTCTGTGTTTGTGTGTTCCTACAATGTAGGAAAGTAAAACCTTTTGGAAATCTGTTTTGTGAAACTACAAGTGCTTACAGGAAAAGTCACATAGAGGTTAGCGGAAATAGATTTTTAATCCCCTGAGACATTACAAAGCGTAGAAGTGTTCCCAGTTTTTTCTGAACAGCAATGGAACTTTTAATGTAATCTACATTGAGCCACATTAAAGTTCTTGCTTGAAACCCGTGGATGCTCCTATGCAAAACATTCTCTACTGCAGAGGAAAGGATGTTCACATTACTGACGATGGAGTTTGTTGAACATATATTCATCCATACAGCCATAAGTGTAGCTACAGTAAACCTGTCTGATGAAACAGCACCCCTGTACTCCACTGCGCCCCTGTACTCCGCCATGCCCCTGTACTCCACTGCGCCCCTGTACTGCACTGCACCCCTGTACTCCACCATGCTTCTGTACTCCACTGCGCCCCTGTACACCACTGCACCCCTGTAATTCACTGCGCCCCTGTACTTCACTGCGCCCCTGTACTTCACTGCGCCCCTGTACTCCTCCATGCCCCTGTACTCCACTGCGCCCCTGTACTCCGCCATGCCCCTGTACTCCACTGCGCCCCTGTACTCCACTCCACCCCTGTACTCCACTGCACCCCTGTACTCTACCATGCCTCTGTACTCCACTGTACCCTTGTAATCCACTACGCCCCTGTACTCCACTGCACCCCTGTACTCCACTGTGCCCTTGTAATCCACTGCGCCCCTGTACTCCACTGTGCCCTTGTAATCCACTGTGCCCCTGTACTCCACTGCACCCCTGTACTCCACCATGCCATTGTACTCCACCATTGTCCTTGCAAAAGTGATTAACGCGCAGTTTGCCCAACACAGCTTTTCCAAGCCAACTCCCTCTCCTGCCTGGAGTGATCATGGTCACTCAGTAAACCTGTTTGATACTCACGTACCTCACGAGAGTGACATGAACTCTGCCGACACACGTGGTCCCCAGACAACTAGACCCGTAACCACTGGCCTAGAGTACACTATTCCTCATTCTTTCAGAACATACTACCTTTTTAAAAAAATTTAAAAATTTGTTAGTAAAGTGTTGCAAAAGCAAGGAGCAGCAGCGTCCGTACTAAAAGTATGTGGCATAAAAATTCATACAGGAAACAACATTAGATTAATCTTCATAGGCACAAATTAAGGTGATGGGTGGGGATGTCTTAGGTCTTATTCATAAAACATAAAACAAAAAGCAGGGTAATACTTCTAAAACAAACAACTGCCAATGGGCAGTCAGCATTTTTTAATCATTTATTACATTTGTTGATGCGATTTGTCTTTCCTTTTGCCATGAACAATTTCCTCATTTGAAAGACCTGGTGAGAGGTTGAGAGGATGTAAATGTTTTATTATGCTTTGTTTTTGAGGTAGGCTAGGGGCAGAGGGTGGACGTGTGTTGTTATGTGAGTTTTTATTAACACAACTCCCCTCTTAAAAAATTAAAAACCTCCAGCAAGGTCAGGCTTTATTAAAAACAAAGAACTTCAAGGGAGATGCAGGGAATGGAGAGGAGGGTAAGGAAGAAGAAGAATGGTGACGGATGAGCCTTTGAGGAAGCAACGTTGATGTTAGTGGCACTGTCCTCCTCCAGTTCTCCTGTCCACCTCCAGTCCTCCTGTCCACCTCCAGTCCCCCTGTCCTCCTCCAGTCCCCCTGTCCTCCTTTAGTCCTCCTGTCCACCTCCAGTCCTTCTGTCCTCCTTCAGTCCTCCTGTCCACCTCCAGTCCTCCTGTTCTCCTCCAGTCCTTCTGTCCACCTCCAGTCCTTCTGTCCTCCTTCAGTCCTCCTGTCCACCTCCAGTCCTCCTGTCCTCCTTCAGTCCTCCTGTCCTCCTCCAGTCCTCCTGTCCACCTTCAGTCCTCCTGTCCTCCTTCAGTCCCCCTGTCCATTTCCAGTCACTCCAGTAACCAGCGACTTAAGGTGGCGGTAAGGATTTCCGTCAGAATTTTCCAGTGTTAGCTAGAAAGTCTTAATGACTCACCATTGATTCACTCGTATCCCTGGGTGGTGAAAGAAGTGCTCTGGCATTCCCGATGAAGGCTGTGAGGATCTTCACACTGCAAGCCCACGCCACAGAGGGAAAAGAGGGAAAGAGCACATGTGTGCTTAGTCTTGCAGAGTGGAAATCTCTCCTGACAGTTTCTACTGGGGATTATACCATTATACCTTGATAATTGCATTTATTAAAATTAAAAGTGAATAACTGGCCACCAAGAGGCTCAGTTGTTATAGGCTCTCGCCTTAGCATAGTCTGTGCTCAAACCAAGCTCATGTCGTTTGTTGATTGGGATTTGGAGAGCGCAGCGATGGTGCACAATTGACAGAACGGTGGGTTAAATCTGCAGGGTTTCTCTTGGCCTCTCGCGAAGGACTGTCTCTGATCAGCTTCCCAGGTTTGCAGTACCATCAAGAGGGACATGCTTTTTTTTTTTGCCTCCAATTGTAAAAGAGACAGGTGGCTCGAAGACTAGGAGTGGAAGAGACTAGTCGTATTTCCTCTCCTTCCCCATGTGAGGCAGCTGAATTCATAGCGACGATGCAAAAGCACAATTGTCCATCCCATTTTAGTGAGAAAAAAATTTAAAAATTACAATTCCAAATATTTAAAAATAAAATATGAATAAAAAGTGAATGACAGACTATGGCCTCACCCATAACCCACATACAGAATTACAGACCTTTCAGTTGCCATTTAATGATCTGCGATCAGCAGGAGAAACACTGCTCTCCAGGGATGCGACCTTATCCATCGATGGCTGGAGATGTGTGACCTGCCTGCGGGCTGGCCCTGCTGTAATGTCAGGTCCAGCCGAGTTACATTCACTCTCTGTCTCTCTAACAAGCTCGGGCCAGCCATGTTTTATTGGCATATCATTTTGCATTTTGGTCCGTATGACTAATTACTGAGCAGCGACAGTGTTTTTTTCTCTGTTTTACACAAGCTACTCGGCACGTTTAACGTTTTGAGTGACTAAAAGTCTTCCTCTTGGGTGGCACCGCCCTCACTGCACAACCTCTTCTGAACCGACACACCAAAAGATTCCCCAGCATAGCACAAAAAGGGAGGTTTTGATAGTGGGGCGCTATGAAAATATAAAAGTAAAATAAAAATAATAATAATAATAATAATAATAACTATTATTATTATTATTATTATTGTTATTATATATATATATATATATATATATATATATATACACACACACACAAACATATAAATATATGTATATATATATATATATATATATATATATATATATGGACAAAAGTATTGGGACATCTACACTTTACACCTACAGGAGCTT
>JAOYSI010031418.1:0-30939 GCA_025775065.1 Hiodon alosoides
AGCAGATATGCACAGGTGTTCCAGAGGCCCAGCAGATAAGTACACATATTCCAGAGGCCCAGCAGATAAGCACAGGTGTTCCAGAGACCCAACAGATCTGCACAGGTGTTCCAGAGGCCCAGCAGATAAGCACAGGTGTTCCAGAGGCCCAGCAGATAATCACAGGTGTTTCAGAGGCCCATCAGATCTGCACAGGTATTCCAGAGGCCCAGCAGATAAGCACAGGTGTTCCAGAGGCCCAGCAGATAAGCACAGGTATTTCAAAAGCCCAGCAAATTCTCTTTCATTAATCCTTGCTTTTTTAGAAAGATTACATTCATCTTAAAAATATAAAAAGTGTAATTTCTCAAGTGATGCCTCCATCTCAAAACACTTTTTCAGTATTTCAGTTTTCATAGAAAGTAATTATTTGAATGTAATAATTTCTCATTGCGTGACCTTTACCAATAAAAAGCTGCGTTTAGAAAAGTTCCCTTACATAAGTTTGTGTAAATATCAAAAGATGGGCTAGTCCAAACAGACAGGAGACATCAGCCATCTCTACATGAGGACAAGTTAGGTAAAACACAGTCACTATGTTTGAAGTGGCACTTAAAATCTTTATTTACTGCAATTTCCTGCATGAATTCCCAGTAGTTAAGCAACTCAGGGCATCTTTGGACTCACTGGAAGAAGCAGTTTCACACAAACTCAGCTCAAAAACACATATTTGGAACACAAATCAAAGGGGAAAAAATCTGACTAGAATATGGCATGAATAAACAGAGATAAATGCTTGTATAAAGTTCTTTTCACACGATGTCGTCAAAGTTCATAATGTGGATGCAAGTGGGATGAGATAAATGGGGTATTTTCTGTCACAGTCCTTTGAGAAGAATGGCTTTTTTGTTTGGGAACTCTTTCTCTTTAAAAAGCCAGTAACTCCAGAATTTTCAAAAACACTACCTTTATATACAAAAAAAATAAAAAGTACAAAACACAAAGCACAAAACTAAACCAACAACACAAAACCAGAAGCTCATGATTGGCAGCTTCTAGTAATTAATGGGTTTTTCTGAGCCTACATCTTCAAATCAACTGTCATTCTCAACCACCACCAAAATACATGAAACAATATATATTCAGCATGCTCTGCCTCCATTTACATTCAATTACAAAGACTTTCCGTTTTCAAAACTGGTTTTGGTTCTCTGCAAACAGCACTGCAGTAGATTTCAGGAGACTTGAAACAAGTTCTCTATCGAAGCACCATAACAGAGCAACGTTCCTGCCAGCTATTTTTCTGCAGCAAAACATCTTAAAATATCTTTATTTTGTTTTGATTTGCTGTAAAGAGTATACAAATGAAAATAAATACATATACTGGAACTATCAACAGCATGCTGTAGAATTTTGTTTTCTAAAGGATGGAAATCTCGACTTCTATTTTTTGTTGTCATTTATAATTCTGTCAGTATTTCATTCTTTCTTGCTTAATATTATTATTTTTTTAACTGCTGAGTGCCTAAGAATTGATTGCCTCTCTTATAACACGTCACTTCCCAGAAAATCACCTTAGACAACGTACAATAATAATAATACAGTAGTATAATAATAATAATAATACAGTAATTTGACTTATTAACATATGATTGGTCAGGTGAATAAAAAAAAAACTAAAACTGAAAAAAAGGTTTTCTTCCGTGGACTAGTTCAACAGAGGATACGATTACATGAAGAGAGAGCTAGGTGGGTGAATTTAGAACAGCGATCTGCATACCTTTTGATACTGCTGAAGATGCAAATGGCTTGATGCTGAATTGTCGATCATACCCTTAAGTTACACAGGTTGTCACTCCAAAAGCTGTGCTGTGATTTGCATAGCACGTGTTCTGCCCAATATGCAGGGATAAAAGGAACATCGACTCTTGTGATCTTCATGGGATCTTGAAGTCATTTTGTTTATTGTCGTGGAAGACTGTGTTACATTATCCATGACGGGCCTGCAGTAATGACTAATGGTCACCATGTGACGAAAGATGACAGCAACCACTATTTTGAATTCAAAGCTCCTCACTGTTGATCGAGTCACATTGAGTAAATTGGGAGCGGGGGAACTCAGATTATTACCTATATATGCGTTTGGGAGACCAGGGGGCACGGCAAAAATTTCTGCTTTCAACGTTTGATGAGTCCAATTGTGCCAAGTTCCCCAGCCTGTTGGAGAATACAGACACCTAAAGCTTTTGATTAAAGTAGCAACGTGCAACCATGGGGTAACGATTCCATAGTAGGTAAATAGGTGCAAAAGGCAGGACCAACCCATTTATCTAATTTTATTTGCACATAAATGGACACAAATGGAACAGTGCTCCTTGTGATCGGTGTGTTTCTTGTTGTTGTGTTGGACATAGATTGCATTGTTAAAAATGTAGCATAACGGCTTCAAATCAGGATCAGAATAACATCTCTCAGAGAAGTTCCCGGTCTGCACAGAGAATTTGATTTGGTCCTGTGATATTTTCTGAAGAAGCTGTGGAGTTGCCCACGGCAAGCCAAAATTCATGATTCGTTATCCTGTTTTATTTTTTTAATTTTACATTTTAATGATGCGCTTCCTATCCTAAAGTAATGCTCTCTACAGCAAGAGTTAAAGCCAGTGAGGGCTTTCAGATCCCTTTGAAATAAGATCCAAGTATATTTTCATTTTTGTCATTTTAAAGGCTTGGAGGCCTAGCCAGCAATAAAAATTAACAACCGTTGGGATAGATGTCTTTTTGATAGTATCTTTATTGAATTTTGAAACACTACAGTAATAATAGAAAAAAATACCCTATAGATTAACTATCTTAAAGTATATCTGCAATGTTTAAAAGTGTACAGTAACGTGAACTCTCAGTTTATATGAGAATAGGCCTACCTTTTTTCATGATGGAAAAAGTCTTTTCCAAAATAGTTTTGGTTTTCCCAGGTGACCGCTACTACAAATAAATCTTTTTGGTTTGTGTGAAGAGACCTAATATATATTGTATCTAAATATAGGCAATAATAGAGTTGACACAGACCTGGTGCTTCGTTGGATTAGGGTCGGTGGTGACATTTTCAGGAATCCTCACACCATACACCGGATTCCTCTGGGTTGCTCCCTCTGCAGCAACACTCAAGCTCAGATGGAAAGATTAAATATTTATGCTAATTTTTGAGAAACTTCCCACAAAAAAAAAAGAAGAGAAAAAAAGACAATCAAATGAAGACGACCTGTCATCGACACTGTCATTACTACAAGCTTAACTATTGAGGAGCAGATATCAAAGCCTCTTTTTTATGTCTTCTGTACTGTACAGGCCCACAGAGGTCTGCTCCCCTTTAAAAATATTTATAATGAAGGGTTGGCATCAGGAGAATGTCAGTCTGGATTACCAGCACAGCCTTCCCCTCTCTGACTCACGGCCTCGGGCTCTCTCTAAATGTACCTGATTCTCTGCTCTCCTACAAAAAGCCGAGCCCAACTTGAAAGCGAGACGCCACTGATAAAGTTTGCATATTCCCAAGAACAAGAGCACACAATGTAGAAGAAAAGGAATGGCGTGATTAAACAAGGGGAACGCAGTAGGCGGGCAGAAATGAAAATTTTAAAATGCCAGGTCTTGGCTTCCTGGTTCAGAGGCTCATTTGCATTGCTTTAAAAGTGGGTGTGTGTGTGTGTGTGTGTGAGACAGAGAGAGAGAGAGAGAGAGAGAGAGAGCGAGCGAGAGAGAGAGAGAATGCTATGATAAGAAATTAATGTTGCACCATATTTTGAAACCGCAGAATGCATAGACTTGGTTGTCAGAGTTTTAAAGTTGTAATCAGTATTTATAGTCTAAACGACTCCTTTCAAGGATCCAAGATGATTCGGCGCTCTAAGACACGTGATTGGAGTCCTGCATTCATAAACAAATGGTTTTTTTGGTTTTTAGTACACGAAAAGAGAGACAAAAGTTTTGATTAATATAAATAAATGCATTACATTTAACTTTCATTATGCTTTTATGGTAGTTGTTAGTAAGTCCCTGTGGGTAAATAAAAATACAAACCCTATAAATGGATAAATGAAGCAAGTGATTATTTGGAAAAGAACATTGAATATTAAGTATGTGTGTGTGTGTGTTTGTGTGTGTGTGTGTGTGTGTCTGTGTGTGTGTGTGTATGTGTGTGTGTGTGTGTGTGTGTGTGTGTGTGGATGTGTGTGTGTGTGTGTTTGTGTGTGTGCATGTGTTTTGGGGGGGTGGAATGGTTTTGGCAAGCACTCAAGTCATGTGACTAATTAACACACTTTTTAACATTCCAACAGTCGCTACAGTTATATAGCTGACAGGTAAACTGTTTTAGCTGTGTATACTGCTTTAGGAAAGGAAAACAAAATGAATGTTATTATAAATAACATTAAGAACCCTATTGCCACCATCAGAGATAGGCTGGGAACAACCGGCTTTCATTACTCACACCTAGGTAATAGGTAGGAAATCTTTCTGGTTCTATTAGCTCTCCCTTTGTGGATTTCATTTGACTGGGCCTCAATGCAAGGAATATGCAATCACTGATGAAACGGACACATGAGGTGTAACCAGTGGGACTGAAGGTCTAAGCTGTTTGTCAGTTAGTCTGTCAGTCGCACTTGATTTTAATGATATCGCTTGAGTATAATTTCTGGAACGGTTCACCGGAGCACAGGCCCTGTGCTAGAGGAAGTTTCCTCTCAGCGGTCTCACTCCGATACCCAGCAGAGGAGGAATGAGCAGTTAACTGGTTAACAAAATAATTGCATTGGAACATCTTATTCTTTGGGTTCGGGCAACATAATTCTGTTTGCCGCCACTGGCACTTTTAAAATGTGCTTTGTGTTGTCAAGCAAGAGGAGAGGAGACCATTTCCCTAGCAGCCAAACATTAAAAAGCGAGAAAAAGAAAGACAAATCTTTCCTTTTTAGTGCTAAAGCTGTAGGCTGCGAGCATGAGCTCCAGTGTTATTCCTGTACTAATTTCCATATCCAAGGCCACCCCAGGGAGGCTGGACAACTCTGGCCAGGTTTGCTGGGAGGGACACCAGGACAAAAGGAGCACTGAACACTTCTCCAAGTTCAACTCCGACATCAGAGCAACTAGTACATAAAATGGGAAATATACTAGGAGAAAATTAAAAAGACAACAGGGTTTATTTTTTTCACAGCTGTCCCCTTTAAAGCCTTGAACTCTCATCAGTGCCCTAGGGTTAATTAACATGAACCAACAATGGCTGATCAGAGAGAATAGAAAATCTCTAAAGGTAAAATATCCCCTGGGAGACGTGCTGTGTGCAAGAGAAGGCTTTTAATATTTTTTTTTTTTTTTTTACTCTCATAGACCAGTGGGAAAGCAACTGTACCTCAAAAATGAAAAGAATGTTCAGGAACTCTTAAAACATGATTTTTCTTCACCAAGGAAACCGTTCATTTAATTTTTATTTCAACATTTAGACTTAAAAATGAAAAATATATCAATTGCAATCGCAAAAAAATTATAATAAAAACTACAATAATATAGACAGTTCCTGATGTGAGTGGATAATTCAGTTCTATTAAATTAGATGGGGATAAGCAATAAACAGTATTGAAGAAATTTTAGTTGCTTGCACTGAAACTATAAAATACTACGTTAGTCATAGCATGAATAGAACTCCATATGCATTAATCCTGACACTAATTTGTTTATGATTTGTAATATATCTATTAACCTCATAAACGGTTTGCAGTTATGTTTTCTTATGCTTACATATTTAAACATTGCTTAAAAAGAACTAACTGTTATAATAAATAATTGTATGCTGAATTCAATTGTTTTTAGATGAAGAAATCTCCTATGAGATATAAAGGGATGAATTTCATATATCACGGCATAAAGAAGACGCTTTCAGAGGTCTAATTAACAATGTGTCCACTTTGGATCCTCGATGGCTTGCGGTTGACATTTGGTTCATGCTCGAGTGTCTGCCCGGCTGATTTCCATCACTTGCATGAAGGTGAGGGCGTTTGCAGCTGAAATCCGGGTGATGAGTGAGAGGAAGTCCAGCAGGCTGATGAGGGAAGCTACACGCGGGCGGCCCTGTCGCCTAAAGACAGGATTAAGGCGCCGTGACTATTACGGATTACCCGATTTAAGCCCGTATGTCTGCTCACGAAGGTTGAAAGTTCAATGTTAAATGTTAAAACTCAGACGCATTTAACCGTGAAAGAACATCCTTACACGTTTCACTGATGGTCACTGTTGACTTTGTGATAGCACACATTTCCAGTTATTCTGCTAATTCATTCATTCATTTCAGGTACAAAAACCCCGGTCGCAAATTGATACGTTGCGGCAGCTCAGTAAAAAAGTCCTTGAACTAAAATAATTACTTTAAAAAAAAACACGGGTAATGTACTTGAAGTAAAATTTCACGTGGCTCACCAAGAAAATAACTAAATGGTGAGCATTTTAAAAGGGCGTACCACTTACAAATGTACAATTTGGATTGGGTCTTAATTTACCATTGAGTCAATCGTTGGAGGCAGGGCATTGATTTTCACTGAAGAACTGAAAAACGACTTTGCTTTAGAGACAAGTTTCTTTGTCCATTCAAAACTTTGTCTACAATATTAAGATATGCATGAATACACTATGAATATATATGTATATCTTGCTGCCTCCCGGTCAGAAGTTAAGATACTACACCACAAGGGACTCTCTCTATTCACTTTTAAGGAAAAGTGAGTTTCTTCAAGAAGAAGCAGAAAGGATGTGATCGATGGCAAGGACAGAGACATTTATATGCAGCCTCTCGTAATGTTTGCCTTATGGTGTTCTCAGAGACTTACGATTACAAATAACTTCTGCACGCCATGCACCCAGCTACTGGCTTGTATAAACAACCTAAGAGCCGGTGCAGCCTCAAACAGACGATTAGAGCCACTTCACAGGCAATCATGATTAGCACGTTGGCTTTGCGCCACGCGCCTCCGCCCACTTCCCGCTGCCATTCCAGCACGCGCTCCCAGACACTGTCAATTAGCAGACGTGCGGAAGGAGCGCCCCAAAGTCGGCAGAGCCGGCCTCCAGGAGGCGGAAGGGTTGATAAGCCGTCACTCTGGCTGTCACCGGGAAAAAACTTCTGGACACGCCCCCTCCTTTTGATCACCCCGTTGCCGCGCATTGCCGAGCCCACATCAGTTTACGTGTTGCTTCCGGCCTTCTGAGACCTCTGTGTTTTGAGTTGAATGTATAGTTTTCTGCTTCTTTTCCTGCATGCCTTTTGATGACCTGGCTGCGGTCTGAATGGAGGCCGGAGAGCAGGTGTCCCTCCCTGTCACGGTAAACTGGCTGAAATTAACTCTGGCGTCTCGTGATAAGTAGCATCAGACTATTAATGAGGAAAGAGAGTCCTGAAGTTTATCTTCTCCGTTGTGCAGAAATAAGATGGAGGGACCAGGAACTTTGTAACAAAGCCTTGTTTGTTTGTGGGATAACATAGTATGACAACTTCCTGTGCATGAGCTGTTTGTACCAGCAAACGCAGGAAGCCATCAGTTTTGAATCACGCTAGGTTGACATTCTGTTTTCCTTTAAAAAAACCTTTCAATTTAAACTCAACAATATTTTTTTCTTTTTTACTGTTTTCTCCGCAATTGTACTAATGCACATCGGCTTGTTTCTACTAACCCTACCACCACACATGGGGAGGGTGAAGAAATACCTCCTGTCTCCTTCAATTGCAGTCGTCTTCAAGCCACCTGTTTCTTTTACACACTGCAGGTTACACAGCTCACACAAGAGGTTACATGCCGATTGAGGGCAAGCATGTCTCTCTCAACATCACTCCCAGCCAGCAGCGCCCTGGAAGCCATTAGGAGCCGCTCATTAGCGACAAGCCTCGAGAAGCCCTATCGATTTCCACACACCTTAGCACAGGCAGTGCTCTGCCTATTGCGCGCCGTCGCTCAGCTAGTTATATGAGCTGGATTTGAGCCTGTGAATCACAGCTCGGAGGGCACAGTCTACACAGTCTTTCCTGAGCCACTCGGGCTGACATTCACAATAATGTGAATTGTAGTCATCCATAGTATTCAAAATATAAAATACACATAGCATACTAGGATTTGACTAACAGAGGAGAAGGATAGGACCCTTAACCTATTTACTATTACTTTATTCCTGCATAGTGATTGGCTGCATCACATCACAGCAAAACACAGGATTGGGGCTTGATATGACTTAATGCTGTATCAATGGATGCTGTTGTTATGTGAAGTTTCAATGCTTGGGACATTAACATATAAAAATTTAAAATAGCAATACAAAGACATTGGTAAATCATTATTAAAATGTTTTCAGCATTACCTAATTAGAGAATCCAACTCGAAATGAAAAAAAGCACACGTTGGAATTATTGTTAAAGGAAAAACATACACTGTAGTCAATGTCATCAACAGTGAAGCTCTGTTTATACTACCTTTTATCACACAGATTTGCCACAGGGAGATATTTAATCTCCTGACACTCATTGTAATACCAATTTATTTTACATAATTAATCTTCTGTCACAGTGTATGGTCATACCTTGCACAATCCCTTGGATGATGCAGAGTATATTAATTATTGGCCACTGTTTCTTTGCCCTGCAAGGTCTGTACTTTAATTTCCCCTTAAAGCCCACCTCCATGATACCTATCCTTCCCAAGCCCAAACCCAAAATCTAACACTGCTGCAAACGTTCAAAGAATTACCAATGACGCCTTG
Organism: Hiodon alosoides; assembly: GCA_025775065.1. Lineage (NCBI taxonomy): Eukaryota > Metazoa > Chordata > Actinopteri > Hiodontiformes > Hiodontidae > Hiodon > Hiodon alosoides. The sequence continues at coordinate 8,769 of JAOYSI010031418.1, forward strand.
CTTACATAAAGTTACCAAACTTACTGTTGGTACTGTTCCTTGTAAGGTTATTTATTTATTTTTTCTGTAGTTTCAGTCAGGTTACTACAAAGGGGAAACATTGGAAGCTGGATGAACATACAAGCCATGTGTCTTTCTTGTTACTTCACTTTGAGCCTCGTAAAAGGAGATGCCCTTGACAACACCAAAGGCAGGCAATTCTGTTACTGCTTTCAGAAGCTGGATAGCGAGAGTTGTTAAGACAAGCTATCCTTCAGTTAGCTGCCAATGCGCCCAAGGGTTGTGAAAGATGGCTGCAGTGGTAGGGGGTGAGGAGGGAGTCTTACTTATTATACACGGGTTAGTCAATAATTATGGACTCCAGTTTATTTAGATTCTCTCCAACAAAGGGTGGCGATTGCTTGATTGGAGGAACAAAATTTAAATAAAAAAAATGAAGAAAAGGAGGATAAAAATCCAGTTTCAAAAGACTCTTTGTTTCTTAGTTGTGAAGATGGAGCAAGACTTCTGGCCTAGCCTGTAGGAATTCTTGTTTCCAGCGCGGCTGTGATGCGCACGAGCACAGGGAGAGGGCTGCAGGCTGGAGTGTGCACACAGGAGTCGCGTCGAGGACCTTCACGCCTGCGTCTATAATTAAACACCCTCTGGTGCGCGGCAGCCGCAATTAGTCTCTGGTTGGCTGTGGCGGTGGCGAGGGAAGAAGCCGGTCTTCTCCATCGTGAACCCCGAAAGATGGCCCCCGCCAAAGAGTTAAAGTCGCCGTTCCAGTGTACAGTCGGAGCCGCGGCCAAGTTAGTCTGCGGCTCAACAGCTGTGCTTTCAAATTTTAATTTGGCTGCCTCCCTGAGCGATGCGCCTCGCCCGCGGGGCAATCCACACACCCGGCCCTGTATCCAGCTCCATGCTTAACTGGGACAGACCGGCAGCAAAGTGTGCTTTTACTTTTTCATTTTAGACTGACGCACGCCAAAAGCTCCGCTTCCCCCACGCTGTTCTCCAGAAGGAACTCGCTGCTAACACCACGATAACTTTTCTCCCCGTGTTTTCTTCCCTCAAGGAAGCCGTTAGCAAACAGAATACGGAGCTACCTCCGACGGGCAGCCTTCCCTGTAATGCGCTGTAATTCACTCACAGTTTTTGATACATAGGCAAAATGTATATCAAGGTCAACCAATCTTATTATTTTGCTAGATTGTTAGATGGCCTCTTCCTTAGCCATTTAAAGTTCGGAAAGATTTTGTTAAATCTTGATAAAGAAAATACGGATGGAACCGTATGTAACTTTGAAGGAAGCCCATGTTCTAAAGGACGAGTCAGACACTATCTAATTGTTCATTCTCCAGCTCCTAGGTCCATTTACTAAAAGAATGTTCTCAATAAGAAAAATTCTGAATAAGGGCACTTGGAAGCAACATCTTTCTAGATCTGTCTTAATTATGTTACTTTCCATATAAAGATCAAGGTTTACATGTAGATCAGCAGGGTGAGTTTCTGATGCAAGATGTAATGGGACTACGTTTATGAATAAACGGTACCTGAAATGAAAACCATGACTGTTTTCTGAGGTGCCCCTTCTTATTCAAATGTAAGATAACTGCCTTTTGACTACACATTGCATTTATGAATAATTTTCCAACACACCCATATTTAGTCATATCTAAAAGATTAACTGTGATAATTTCCACCAATAAATTGCATCATTTCAGTTAGAGATAAAGTTCCCCAGGATTTGGTGGCGGTCCCAAAGGGCTGGCCTATAACCGCATGTTGTACATCCACATAAAAGAGAAAATATGGGAGGTACTCTCATCTTTATGACCCAGGAATGAATCTGTCAGTGGATACAAACGTAAATCTAATCTCAGCTTTACAAAATACTATTTTACCTTCCTTTACACTATATTTTATATTTTATTGCCAATAAACATAAAACATCACAAAGGGGTAATGTTCTCATCAATATTATTACTAAATGATAATAAATCTGAAGGCTGATAAAGTTGTGACAGAATCTGTTGTAGGTCTCCACATACATGAAATAACTCTGCTTTAGAGAGTGGAATAGTAACTTACGTTGTATATCTTATATGTTTGGCATAAATAACATCAAACGCCTTTAAGGTTGGTCATGTGTGCAAAGGACGAAGGACACTGTGACACTGAGTTTAGAGCGTACTTCGTTTCGGTTTAATTTAGTTTCTGCATGTCCTTTACAGGGCTCCTTATTTGGTACACATGCAGTGTTCCCCCCATTCGTGCTAATGAACAGAACGGTTCATATCCGGTTGGTCTGAGGACGTCTTGGACTGGCGCGCATTTAATTGGTCATGGTTAGTTTAAGACTGTACGAGGCAAAAAGACAACACGAAGTAGATGCACTCGACTGATGTTCTTAGCCCTACAGCACAGTCATACCAACCAGCTCCAAAGCTCCCGTTCTGATCTCTTCACCTCCTATTTGTTTTACTGTAAAATGAAGTTTCATTGCCAGGCTTTTCTCCGACAAAGAGTTCGTCCTTTGGTGTGCGTTTTTTCCCCCCCTCTCTTATTATGTGAAGAACTGCCTTGTCAACGTTATGGCGGATCTCTCATCCTGAGAGACTACAAACTAAACAGCAGAAATATATAGAAGATGTTTGGTAGTATGCAAATCATCGTAGCTGGAGGTAAAATTAACATTTTTAATTAAAAAATTAGTGCCAAACAAACAAAGCAAAACACACGAACGATTAAAAAATATAAATAAAGCCTCTTAACAAGAAAAGAAGGCTGTTGAAGAAAATAAGACATTTTATGTTAGAGGGAAAAAAATATTTCCCTCGCAATAAAACTTAAACAGCTATTTACTTTTAAGTATTTATTGTGACTACAAATGCAAATAGTTACGTAAATCCATTATATACCATTATATGGTATAATTATATATATGATAAAACAAATCTGATATATTAAAAAAAGTATAGTTAAACTGAAGTTCAAAAATGACGTTCAGGAGATATAATGCTACACTGAAGCCTCATTTATTTTTGTTTTGGAATATGTCACAATTTTATATTTGATTTAAAAAAAAGGCTTCATATGGGAGGGATAGATTGAGATTGTGTTATAATTATGGCTTAAACTGAGTTTTTAAATTCAATGAAGGGGATCTGCAATAAGAAAAAAATAATTGTTTCCTTCTTCGAATTTGACTTTTTAATACAAAAATAATTAGATGAAAGTATTTTAAATTCAGAAATGTTAATTGAGATAATGTTTAGATATTTTGAAAGGCTTAGAGGTATAAATTGCACATGGAATATGTCAGACTGCACTTTGTATATTTAAAAAGCTCTGAAGAACATCAAAGCAGAACCGCAGCAGGCAGCAGATGGTTTTAGGCAGTATTCGGCTGAAATATGGAATTGCATCACTCTAGCGCACTCTAGTGGCTACTCTTAAATATATTTTCTTTTCTATCGCTCCTCACCCATTTTGTAACCCACAACACAATCTCTCAGAATTTCATAAAATGTATATTTCAAATGTTTTATAGGGATTATGAAACTGAAAAAGAGACGTATAATATGGATATAAAGGCATTGTCAATAAAACAGGTTTACAAAAGTCAGTCTTGGTTTTGGGAACCATTTAATTGTTTCTACGAAAGATGTGAAGATGAAAAAAATGCAATAGTAAATGCAGCATGCTGGAGGCTGAGAATGGGCCTTCAGCACTATGACGCTTGCCCTTTGCACGTCTCCTGTGACACTTTCCCTGCGGAAAAGGAGAACGGCTATATTTGGGGTTGTTGCCAGTGAAGGAACAGTCAGCTCTAGTCATCTCCTCCACACAGACTCAGCAGAGCCTTCTGGTAGTCTCCCTTTGTGTGCTCCTGAAAGCAGAGCACAGTGGTTGGGGAACAACTTTCTTGGGTGACCTTGCAATCAATAATGTTGACGACTGACTGAAACAAGGAGACAATTTTGAATGATAAAATATGTTTTTAAATACAGATGTGAAATACTGAGAATAGTGTGAAACTCACAGCAATGGTCTGGTGGAGGGACTTTCCATGGTGCTTCTTAAACTCGGTGCGAATCTTCAAGAGGTCGACTTCACAGCGAGACACCATGATTCTCGTCAAGACCTTCTCCTTGGCCCCTTTACTCTGCGCAGAATTCAGGGAGACGCTGTTATATCATGCGGTTTCTCTCAGTAGTAAACATTGATGATGCTTACAGATCTTAGTCATCCAGTCCTTTAACTATACCCGTAATTACTCCCATTTCACCAAGTCTGCTATGAAATTGAAAGCCTATTGGTATATGAAGGATGCAATCCCAGTTTAACCCGTTTGCCAATGCCAGAAGAAACACTCTGCCTAGTGTTAATAATAATGCTAATACTCCTCTAGAGTAGCTCAGCCGATTAAGGGGTAGACGGAGCCCATGTTCCGGATGTTTGTAGATCCGAATCAAGATCGTGTCATTTGCCAATTGTTACCGGGAGTGCACAGCAACAGTGCACAATTGGCAATAGCACCATCTGGTCTGGGGTGTACAGAAACCAGCAGGGTCTCCTTTGGCTTGCCGCTAGCCAGCATCTTCCATCGGCTTCCTGAGTGCCTGCAGGCTGGCAGTGCCATCGGGAGGGATGTGCCTCTTCTCCAATAGGTGCACAACCACACTTTGGTGCTTTATAGTTACTGTGCTGTGTAAAGTGCTGGGTGGCTCGAGGGCGATTGGGTCAACAGAGACCAATCGCACTAGTACCACACCCTCCCTGTGTGTGGTGGCAGGATTTGTCTACACAATGTATTAGCGAAAAATAAATACATTTGAGATTCCAAACGGAAAAAAAAACCAAGAAGGTCGACAAGAAGCTGATTTTTTTGAAATGGTGAAAAACAAGTATCACATTACAAAAACATACAAATGCTAATGTTTATCAGATGTTGTCATGCTTAGTCTAATAATTTAGGCTGAAATCAGAATGGTTTTATTAAGTTTAAAATTACCTTCATGGCATCGCTGAGTCTGTTAGCAAAGTACAGCTGTTTGTTTTCAAAGCACTCGACTGCAAGGGAAGACAGGGGCACATTTAAATAACCTGAATTTTCATCCTTGTATTTTCTTTGGCAGTTCCCCTTGTACTCTATAAAGTGTTCCTGGTTAGGAGGCTGCCTCTGGTTCCTAGGCACCAATCCACCATTTCTTTGGGGCATCCCTTGAAATCAAATGTTGTTTTTCTCAAAACAGCTTGCAATTATGTTTAATAAGAAATGATTCAACTGCTAGCAGAGTACAAATGAGATCTGAGGAAGGCAGAATGGCCCCTGGGCACCACAATCAACTCATCCTGCCAGTCGCAATAGAATTAGAGCACCGGGGTTCAGGCTGCCACAGAAAACAATTAGAGGTTTCACAGTGTGAACTTTCACTAACAGGCTTTTACAGACTGTAGGGACAGAGACACCGTACCCGCTTGCATGTTACATGGGTGTCACACGGCCAGTGCTGTTCTCTGTGGCGGCCGGCGTTAAAGAGAAGAAACCAGGGAAATGTGACGGCATTACCCAGTGTGAGGAAGGATTTTTCCAGATCTCCTTTGACCTCTTTGCGGATGCTTTCCTTCATGTCATAGGGACTGTAGCTCTTGTATCTGTCGAACACTAGGAAGAGAGGGCGCACATGGGGTTACTTATTAATTTAATTATTACCCAAGTTCTATTTAAATGAAAATGTATGTGAATTTCACAATGAAAAAAATCACACAGCATTCTCTCTGTAGGCTCTGTCACCACAGTCCAGATCCCGGTTGACTGTACACAGTACCTTTCTGCAGGTGGGGAACACTTCTCTCAGACATGATAGAGATCCATGTGGTTACATCTGTTCCTTTCCTCTTGACACCGGCCTCATAAAGAGCCTGGGCACAGTCAAGGATTACAGCACATTACAGCCAACATGCCATGACTGATCACTATGTATTATAACAAACGCATGAACACACAACGTCATATAGAACATGACAAAACGGCGTACTTTAGAACTTGACCTTCTTATTTGGACATGATACGCATTTTTGGATGGATTTCTCTTGTTTAAACACAATGTTGTTTATCCCTCTCACAAACAAGAGCATTTAAGTTACCCTGGCATCCAGGTCAATCCTCTCATAGTCAACAACACTGCTGGGCTCTTCCCTCTTTGTCTGTGGGAAAGGAAAGACTTCAGTAAGACCGCCAGGGCCCAATCGGACACTCCCATCTTCATCTGCGTCATTCATTCTGGAGCCATCGGAATTACCTGCACCAGGGCCAGGAGCAGCTTTGCAAAGTCTCCCGAGGTGTCCCCTGCCACGTCCTTCTCCAGGTCTTTCTTAAACACTGCAGAGGCAATCGTGAGTCAGATGCGGGCTGTTACAGACACGCACCTGTATGCGAAGGAACAGTGGACTTACGATCCTTGTAGACCTTCTTAATATCCACCAGCTCATCAGTGCTGCGCGAGCAGACCATTTCTATCAGGGTTTCTTCGTCAGTGCCCAAACCCTGCCGAGAAACAAAGGTTTTTGATTTTAGAGCGGGCTCTGATTACATAAAGACCGTGGGATGCGGGTGGCTTCGAGTCTCTTCGATGGTAGGCCATGACAGATTTTTTAAATGATGAAGAGGAAAAGGCTTGTCAATCATGTAAATAAAAATATCCTGGCTCCTGCCAAGTTAAAGTCGTCACATGGTTGAAATTACTTTATGTTCCAAGAAGACCTTCACAAAGACTTTCCTAAATACTTTTGATTTATAAAATATAATTACTCAGTTGGTCATTTCAGTAGACTATGGCGGGATTAAAACAAGGTTAGCTGGAGATACAGTAACAGATAATCACTTGTAGACAAAAATCAGTGGAGGAGAGTGTACTACTACTGCAAATTTCACCTCAGCTCACTTCCCACCAGAAGAGGGCAACAAAGTCTTTACAAAGTCTTATTTTTGTCCAATGGAGACTTTTTCTTTTTTTACTAAGAAACTCAATCCTTAATTTACTATTGGAGGCAGTTAATGTTTCCTTTTCTTGAGTTTAGCGGAATGGCAGTTACAAGTAATACTGTACATTACATAGAGAGTAACCATGTGCAGGAACAATTCCCATTTATAGACGACTCAAACATAAAAGTAGTTTAAACTTCTCTTAATCTCTCTTTCAACTCTCAACTGCTTTCAGGATCATTCTTAAGGGGTTACTAAAATTGGCTATGGTAAAATTTCAGTATCATGTAGGACTTTTCCACCCCCCAACAGCTATAAGCTGAAGAACGCTCTTTCCAAACAGCTACTGACTAACGCAAATGGAGACCAAACGGGTCAGTATTGATGTGAACTGAATAATTTCAAAGAAGCATTTTGAGTTTTTTTATTATTTAGATCATCAAATCCAAGAACAATATGAGAATAAATGCAACACTAACTTCTGGCGGGGAAGTAGTTTAACTGACAGGTATATGACAAAACCAATGACGAAAAGAAACTTGTCTGCAGGTGATAGGACCTGTATGACACGTACGTGTAGTTTTCAGCTTTCATTAACACAGTTGTGCAATCCTCTGGTATCTGACCAAAGACCCAGCATGTTGTCAAGGAAACGAGACCGCACTCATGTGCAAACTATTTAGGAGATTCTGCCAGATGTCTGAAATCTCGGGCCGAAGGAGAAGTATCTTGTGAAGATCGAAAATGGGCTGGAACTGAATTTTGTTTTTCATTAATTAGATTGAAATATTTTGCTATTCTTTTCCCTCAGATAAACAACACTAAATAAATCCCCTTTCAGGGACCAATCATCATAAACAATAAACTCAGACTCCTTTAGCATCGTTAATGAAAACATCCAGACCATGTAGTGTGGCTCTCTTTCTCTCTACGCATGAGTCTTGACGATCTTTCATATTCTTTGAACAAATGTGCGGTTTCATTACCTTAACCACACACAGGTGCACTCAGCTCACAACAGCCACATGCATGTTTGGACTGGGTAGCTATACCTGACAGATCCCAGATCAAATGGCTAGGTCGCCGGAGGTCACCTGAACCTGGCTTATGTAAGCAAACACGCGGTGTTAAAAAGCATTGGGAGTTAAAAATAAAAGGGCATGGGTGGGTCCGGCACTGGGCTTACCTTCATTGAGGCTTTAATCTCAGTGGCGTCGTACTGGGCAGTGCTCTTCATCAGTCCCAGGATCACAGTCTCCAGAGAGCCAGACAAGGCCGCCTTCAGAGCAGTGATCATGTCCTGAGGAAGCAACCGATTGAAAATATAGCCTACACTGTATCCAAGAAGAATAAGGAAATGGTTTAATGGTTGTTATATAAAACAAGTGTGACCGAATTCCTCTCTTCTGACCTTCTTGGCTCTCTTTTCGTACGCGAAAGCCACATCGCGCCGCTGGGAGTAGCTGCGTTTGGTCAGGATCTCGATGATCGTCTGCTCATCCACCCCTGGGACAAAGAGTCGTTTTCACATATTTCATTTCTCTGACCCTTCAGGGCAGGTCATGGGGTTGATAAGTTCAATTGCTATAACCACACAACAAACTGTTGCAAACATTAGATGAGCCAATCAGTTTCCCAAAGCACTCCGAACTTTGTTAAAGAAAATGAAATATTATTTCAATGGAAGAAAAAACGTACCACCACTAATTAGCAAGTTGCGAGATAAAAATCTGAAAGGTTTTGGTCCGTATTTTAAAACAACATGACTTTGGAAAGGGCGTATTTTTCCCTGGTGAACCCCATTATGTCTGGTTAACCTCAGTAAGCTAACACCGGCCGGCAGAAGGGCGTTGTTAGGGGAAAATTCTCTGCTCTGTTGACAGTCACTGGCAGGAAGATGACTCAGAAACACCAGGTCCATTTACCATAGCAGGCTACCCAGGAAGCAGCCGAAACAGAAGTGGGCCTGAATCAATTTCCATTATCCTCTGAACAACGGGATTGCTATGTAAAACCGTTAACTTTAATTCTTTGGGAAATCAGTCCGCTGACAGTTTTAAATTGCTGCAAGCGTGGGTAATTACAGGGTAAAAGTGCAGTTACTGTGAATGCGAATTTTCCACTGACGTGATTTCTAAAACCGTATTATAGTGGGGTTGTCAGTCCCAGGCACTTTTACACTCTGGGGAAAGTGAGCAGCATTTCTAAGTGACTTCCACCCTTACCCTTGGTTTTGATAGCTGTCTCTATCCTGGCAGCATCCTTGTCGGGATCAAAGTTCTCTACGGGCACTACGGTTGGGTATTTGGGTTCACTTGCCTGGGGAAAGGAATAGCAATAACATTGTTTCGACAATAATAAGCTACCGGCAGCCGGAGGCTCATTTTGAAGTGATGCAAAATTATAGTGGCTAAAAGTTAGACTTGTGCCCACACATGTCAGTATGTACTTGTGTATACGGTCCCACCAACCTTTCATAGGCAACAGCAGTAAACCAAAACAGCTTTTATGACATTTTTTTTTCTATTGGAAGTAAAGTAACCCAAGATTTACCAGAAGGCCAATTGCTGGCTAAAGAATTCCAGATGGAAGAAGATATTGCTTCAAAATAAGAGCTCTAAGAATGTTACAGACACCTGCATTGTTAGGGCAAATGGTCAGAATTTGCTGGCCTTATTAGCTTATTAGCTCAATCATACTCTATAATGAAACCCCTGTAGTGATACTCACCCCACCCAGATTCAGAGAGAGTTGACCCAGGAACTCAGAAACCAAAGACATTTTACCCCTCCTGTAAAATTCAGACATAATTAGGACATTTTGGAGAGGCTGTATCTAGTCTGTTGGAAAGGTTAAATAATAATAAAAAACTATTACTGTCTGATGTGGTTTTGCTGATTTTCTTGGCCCAAGTTTCTTAGGAACCTTTGTATATCCAGATTTGTATATCCATTGCAACAGCATGACTGACACGTGGCTAAATAAACCACTATGGGTAAAATACATGAACCACTTTGTCGTATTTCTCATGTAACCCAATACCGACGCATTCTTGATTTAAATGCAATTGGTTATGTAACTGCGCTGTTATAGTTACACAGTGGCATTACAGTCTTAGAAGTAATTTTCTGTGGTTTTGGAAATTTTTCTTGTTTTTAATTTTTAATGTATTTAGAACAAGGTGAATACAAAAGAGGAAAGCAGGTGAGACCACAGAGGAGTCAAAGCAATTTTTTAAGATATCCATCAGATCATTTTATTGTATCATACTCAGTCATACCGAAGTCATACCGAAGCCAAAAAATACTTCAGATACGGTCTAGCTCAGACACACCCAGCCTCACCCATGAGAAGACATTCCAGTTACACTGTGAAGAACGTCATTTCGTAATCACCTTTTAAAGGCTATGAAATACGACCATAAACCATTGTATTCCTAACAGTTCATTAAAAGGTTGATGAAGGTCATCAATTCTGACAAATTACCTTTGCCCCTAAAAAAATGTCCTTTATATGGCTGGAAACAAATTAAGGGATACTTGTGAAAAACCATGTCTAATCAGTGCATAAACACAACCAGGCAACACTCCAAGATTTATTAAAGGGTCTGGGATAGACTGTTGGAATTTAAACTTCCACGAAACAAAATAAAACAAATCCTAGCTCCCAGGCAGCAGTTGCTCGTGCAGGATGGCGTGAGAAAGGGGAAGCGGGCTTACCTTCGACAGAACACAGATGCTGCACAGAATAGCTCCAGATATGAGGACGTTGCTGGGTGTGGTGGTTAAATACCCAAGGCGGTCTGTGTGACCCTGCCAGCAGAGCAGCAGGGTTCCTCCCCTGTACTGCAGCTCCTCCTTCCGTACAGAAAGGGCAGGTCTGGGCTCTCCTTCTGCACCAGCCCTTCCCATCTTATTACAACAGAGTGCACAGGATGTAACTCATTGGATAAACTTTGTGATGCATCAAAGGGAAGTATGGGGTTTGCTACGGATTTCAATCAATAACAGAACAATTAAAGATCGGTTACTGAGGACTCAACAATATACCTGGACTTGATTGCTATCTGGATACGAGAACAGAATGGCAGGAACCTCGGCCTCTTACCAACAGCATTAGCTGAGACAGCAGTCTGGACAGCCTCACACCAACACCAACTGCAGCCTGGCTTCCAGAAGCTACTTTTAACCATAGACACTGGCTGCGCAGGACTCCAAGAGCTCCACGAACCCTCGGTTCAGGCGGTGCTCTCTCTGAAACCTGCCTGTTAACACAGCTGTAATCTTGCTCCTCTCCTTTGCAAACTGAAAGTGAAGCAGACCATTTTGTGGGGTAATAACACAATTCATGGAAAGTTACATTTGTTTGGAGGATTTGGTAGGAAGTCCTCTGCACTCAATCTTGAGCAGTTCTTGCAGTTCCCCCATGCAGTCAGAGGTGTGGAGGAGCTCTAAAGGGCCGTGTCTAACCGTGCGCTTAGGATACCATGTGATTAATAGCACAGAATGCGTCTTAAAAAAAGCTAATGATTCATCTAAACTTCCTTTCACAATACATCCCTTATTAGACATGTAACGGCATGCAATCCCTCCCCCACCCCCACACAAACACACAATCATGAGAAGCACTTATGAGATCATTTTACACAAATAACCTTTAATAAATAAATATTTCAACTCAACACTCTTCAAATTAAAATCTTTTTAATTGGATGGAACATAAAATTTAACAACTTTACAAGGCAGAGAACAAACTTGTCACTGGAATAAAAAAAACAATGGGGAATAAAAGGAATGGATTTTTATTAAGGCGATGGCGATTATTGCTGTTCTTCAGTCTTCGGCTAGCCGTTGGCCTGACGTCTACGGTTTGGTCGATTGACCGCGATTTTGACCGCCTTGTTGCCTCATCTTCCTCAGCTGCCACGCCAGTAAGCGGTTAGGACGTTTCCCCTTGTTCTTCTTTCTCTTCTTCTTGGCAGGGTTTTGGTTAGCGCCGGACTGTGCTGCCCCAGCCCCCCACTGCCCCTGGGCTGCCTGTGAGGACAGAGCTGTAGGTTAAAGGTTGTTTGGGATTCACTGGTAAACACAAGGCGAGCTGCCCTCTGTGATCATGTAGCAGCTACTAAAAAGACCAAGACCCTTCTAACAAGGACAAGGTCTGAACACTCACATAAGGAAAATATACAGAAACCATAACGTTTTAGGCAGTACCGGGCAGACCTCTACGCATTCATTTTATTTTAGAAACGTTTGGCGGGACACTGGGTAGTACTATGAAGGGCAGTGAATTAAAAAAAAATAACACAGATGGTACAATCCCATAAGAAAGAGACTGCAAACTGATTATTAAATGGCATAACCATGTCACTACTTTAAAACAAGCATAGTTAAAAGTACCATTAGGATTTTCAGGCTCTTCTGAGCCTGTAGTGGTGGGAGCCCTGCTGGACTAAAGCAGTTCTTGGTCCGGTCAAAGAAAAACTTCCCCCGTGACTCACCCCTTCTCCCGAGTTACGTCCCGAGTTACGTCCCGAGTTACGTCCCGAGTTACGTCCCGAGTTACGTCCCGAGTTACGTCCCGAGTTACGCCACGCTCCTACCTTCCCCTGCTGATTTTTCATTTTGTCCCATGGGGGAAAGGTGCAGGGCACGCGTCCGTGTTTCATGTGGAAGGAGAGGACATGGGTCGGGTCCACAGGCACCCAGGGGACCATGCCGTGGGCCGGGGCCTGAGGGAGGCTGCTGTGGGCCAGGTGCAGGTCGTAAGTGGCACGAGAGATCTTCTTCCCGTCCGTCGCTTTGGCAATGGTGACGAAAGGATCCCCTGCTTTGTGGGATAGCAGGTACCGGCCTTCCTGTAGACTGCATGGAGGTACCGTGTTACTTCTGAGTTTACTTTTTAAACAGAGGAGGTAGCTTAACTTGGTTGAATTCCATCCACTCCAAGAAAGTGGGTTCTATGTAAAAGTTACCCTATAACATCACAAATATTCTTTTAGGCATTGCTTAATTTCTAAAAGCACTACTTTTTATTATACCTATCCATGGCCACGACCTTTTGAATGAACTTCAATGCCATTTTCTTATTTCTAATTTGTAATAATACGCAGTAATCTGAAATTACAAAATCCTATTAGCAGCGTGCTAGAATGCGAGTGTCCAAAAACAACATTCCGGGTATTGTAGCAATTCCTGGCAGAGCACTGCTGGTATTAGTTAATGGGTGGAGACCAGGGGGAGATGGTGAACCTAAAAACATCTCTCTTATCTTGAGGTTTTCCAACAGTTGGACCATAACACGACAAACTAAACCGCTCAACCCAGAGAGAAATGACTAGTGGGCAACTTAAGGACATTTTTGACCACCGCTTACCATAACAGTCTGATACTCACCCAATGACTTTCTTTAACAAATGGTGCAGTATATTCAATGACTTGGCGGGACTGTAGATTAAAGAAAGAACACAGATAATAAGACAAAAGACCACCCATCATGAATAGAAATCAACATCAATGTGAAGCACTGTGGTCTCCTAATCAAATCAAGCAATCAGCCATTGAAAAGCACAAGTCAATCAGCGGAAGCTCACTTGAAGTCACAAGGAGCCTCCCTTATCCTGTCCGGTGTGAACTCCTCCATCAGGAAAAGCTTGGAGGTGTGTGCATTGATGTGACCTGCTCAGCGAGAGACAAGTGGCCCAGAAGGGTCAGAAACAAAGCACCCTCACCCATAGATGGACATTCAGGAGTAAGAAACATTTACATTACATTTTGTCATTTAGCAGACGCTCTTGTCCAGAGCGACGTACAAAGTACTTTAGATTCAGGGTTCACAAGTGCAATACGGAACTGAGCAATCTTGCTCCATTAACAAAGACTGAGAGTATGTAAAAGACTAATGCTGCAAACAGATAACATATCAATAAACATGCTTAACCAACAAAATTCACCCAACATTATATACCTAAGCATCAAATACATAGACAAGGGTATTCCAACCATAAACATGAGCATCCAAGTATTTCCTGGTGGGGGGTTTCAGGACTGAAGCGTGAGGTGTTGTCGGAAGAGGTACGTTTTTAGGAAAAGCACTATGTATGCATTCCCTTTTCCCCAGGATACATTCTCTGCATTCCTCCCTTCCCCCCCATCGCCTTGTAAATTCATTCCAAAACTTCCATCCAGTCACTTATTTTTACTTTTATTTTATCATAGACTGACTTTTTTATCGCCAATCACCCCTCTCAACAGTACTGCCAGCCTGCAGGCACTTGGGAACGCTGGTTAGGGACGAGCTGAGGTAAGCCCTGCTGATTGCACCTCCATCACGCTCTCTGGTCACGATCGGCTAATGATACCAGCTGGATTTGAAGCAGGAAACTCCTGCTCATAGGGCTCAGTCTGCGCTCGGGTAAGGTCCTTTAAATGACTAAGCCACTCAGTAGTATTTTTGATAGTATTTTTTAAAACGAAACAAAGATCCGTTTGCGAAGCAACCTGAGAAGCAACCTGCCAGACACTGGGTGTATTTAGGAAACAATCTTCTCTATGCCAGAGGACACGATGTGGGCAGGACTTAGCATCAACACACAGCAACAACTTCTCCAAGAGTAATTGTAGCCTAAAGGACCACCCATTCCTCACCTTTACCCCCACCATACTTGGGACACTTGGGTTCTCAGGAGAAAACATTTTACATTTTATTTACATTTACATATTTTATTTAACGTGGTCTTCCAATAATTCTGAGACTTGTTCTCCTCAGCAAGTTTGTTGTGGATAATTCCCGTTACCTTGGCTTCTGAACAATGTGTCTATTCAAAAGACCAGGGTCAGAGACACTGTGTTATGCCAACAAAGGAAAGGTTGAAAGGAACAGTCCCGTTTAAAAAGCTGGCCGACATCCATTGCGCAAGTCTTGAATGTGCTGAAGCAGAGAGCAGATAAAGGCTAGGAAGGTTTGCTTCCATTTTCTTTTTTAAATTCCATCCCAGAACACATAAAATAAAACACATACAAGTCCACAAAAAAAAGTAACTGAAAATGTGATAACACCTATAGGTATAGCACCAAACAAACACCGAACTTCAACACAACGGGGCAAAACTACGCTGAACTACAAACTGACTAGCAGGACAATGCTGAGAAATGAGAAATGAAAAGGCAGATTCCCCAGGGTGTGTTGAGGAAGGAGTCGTCGTCATCCTGAGACCCAGCCAACCGTGCACAGAATGAAGTCACTGTGCCAGCAGCACTGAGGAAAGGCAGGTCAGGGCAGCAGGTATGCATACAAAGGGACTGGATACTGTGGGAACAGAAAGCCTTTTCTACGCTGCTTGTACATGCCCACGTTCACTATCCTGAGTTAAAAGGCACTGCTGACAAGGAAAAAAGGTAATCCAACATTCAACTAAAAGGGGTATTTAGTTAAGGGGAATTTAGAGTTGCAAAGTATGTAACAGGGAAAAAGTAGAGGCAACGAATATAAAGACGCTCAATAAACGTACCGCCGTTACCGTCTTTTACTTTATCTATATAAAGCTGAACCCATCACGGAAACGTTCACATTTCAGCAGAGAACAGATGCAACAAATTATATCCAAAGGCTGGTAACCTGCACTGCACTGAAAAGCAGGGGGAAGTATGCAGCGAATGCAAGGCATGCAAATATGTGAGCCGGGTTTGAAGATTGAGACTATTAGAAAGGCACAGCGTACATACAGTCCGAGAAGATTATTTTAATCAGCAACTATTAAACATTTTTTAAAGGCATGACTAGCACTCACTGAAGCTGAAAAAAATGACTTAGCCTGGAGGTCTCCAAGCCTTTTACAAATCACAGTGGCAGTCGCTATGGCAACAAGACAAACAAACTCCAAACAGCCATTCAGTGTGTTGATGAGTCATGTGAGAAGCAGCTCTGTTTTGGGGGAGCTTCTGCTCTGAATAGCAGGACTCACTCCTGAGCGGCCGTTTATGTCGGCCTCATCACTTTTACACACGGCACAAAAGGCAGGAATTTCACTTCCAGTCAGAAACGCTTTTCACGAGACACAGCCCATCTGGACTCCTCGGCCCTTTGTTGAATTGGGCCACTTCTGCACTTCCTTCCAACGGGGTGTTTATGTGCCAAAGCCGAGACGTGCTGAAATGGGAGCCAGGCGGCTTTGTGTGGGTGGTGTTTGAGGCCTGGTGAGGCACAGCCCGACCCAAAAATGAGTAAGGCAAGGGGGAGGGGACTCAAAAAAGTCACATTTTTCTTTTTATACAGCAAACACTCATAGTGTATATACAACGTTCACCGCTGCATTTGTTAGTTTGGAAGCTGGATATTTAGTGAGCTAATGTAGGCCAAGTACTTAAGACACATTGGACGCTCCCTTCCTATGTTTTCAACCCGTCTTGGTACTAGTCCGGCACTTTAATCCCCACTCCATCTCCTGGCACACCAATGGCGTGCATGCCCTTTAAAGTCATTTACAATGATGTTTACAGTCAGTTACTTTTCACATTCACAGCCCTTTCATGCAAAACCCGCATGGGTGCAACATGACATACACTCCGCACATAACATTTAAAAGAGAAAGTAATTAACCACAACAGTAGTAGTTTAAAAAAAAAAATTCATTTATGCTACTTACCTACATAGAACACGGTACTGGAATGTAACAGTCCTTGCGCCCACAGGCTACACACTTCACTCTTGGTGAGACACTCCACACCATAGCACAACTGATACTCCAGCTTGGGTAAGAAAAAGGCCGGTACGGTCTAAAAAGGAATAAAGCACAAAGTATTCCAATTTGGAATTGAATGCATAAGTTCAGCTACAAATGTCGGTATCAATATAAAATCGCATCAGTTCCATTACGTGCTGTTACATCGTCTTCTGGAGTATACTGGAAAAGCCACCTGGTAAACCAAAGCAAACTTCAAACCAATGCCCATGCCATCCATTTTCAACATATTCCTCCCACAACCTTTGGCACTTTTACTACTATGATAAGAAAGTTTAATATGAATCAAAAAAGAGTATTTGAGCAAACCAAACACCCCCTTGACCAGAGAGGCAGTCCAGAGTAGAAAAGTAGCGACTGAAAGTAGCACGACTGAAGACACACAGTACATTTTGGATGATAAAGAGAGAAGAATAACAGTCACTCTCGTTGGGGGAAAAGCCGCACTAGTTCAGGAGACACAAAGAGAGATACTGACCCTCCTGGGGCTTCCTCCGGCCTTCTTGCAGCGAGCCAAGGGGACGTTGCTGCGCACCATGAGAAGGACGTCCTGCAGGCTGTAGAGCTTGTACAGGAGGTTCCCTTTATCCGGGGGGGCGTAGTCCAGCTCGTCCTCCGCACTGACCAGCAGGTCCTCCGACAGCAACCCTGCAGGTCAGCCCACGTCACCGTTATAGCCATTCGCTAACCGAGCGCTAGGAGTCCTCAAAGCAAGAACAGGCCCCAACGCATCGCCATAACAGAACACATTCTCACCCACAGAATAGTCACACATTTCCACATCCCTCGTCACGCAGCACAGCCTTAATTCTCGTGTAGGGCGTAAAGGCTTCTTTTGCAGTCATTTGGGGCTGAGAAAACGAACACTTAGCGAAAGAAACCGCTCGTCCTTGGGGAAAGCGTTAAGATAATAAATCGCGTTATCTACAGAGCAAACTAATTGGATCTGAGAAGCACACCCGAAGGATACATAAAAACGAATGGCAGAAAAATGGAGCCAAAAGATGGCATCAGCTGTTCTTGCGAGTCGAGGAAAAAAAAAGTGTTCACGGAAGTACTTTAGAGGAGGTCACAAACCCCATTTGATATCCGATTGGCTCGTTATACAAATGGCTAAGGATGCTAAAGCCTCACCCTGCTATACAATTTAAACCTGCCGGCTACCTATTTATTTAATGAACAAAGCCATAGCAGGTAAAAATAACGTCAAACTAGCTTTAAGGAAGACCCCACACTCACTCTTTTGCTGCACAGCGGCCAGGCCATCAGCCGGTGTATGTGTGGTAGTACTGCTGACCCCATGGGCAGGACTCTGGCTGGCCCCCAGGTACGAGGACACACAGGGCTTCACCAGTGACTGTGGGTGGCTGTGGGCAGCCGGTGGTGGCAGTGGCATGGGCTCCTGGCCCTGCTGGGGGCTGGGCTTTAGCAGGACACTCTGCATGCGCAGGATTTTGCCCAGCTGGTCACACTTCTTGGACGCCGACTTTCTGGCGACTGGCGTTGCCCCTCGTCCCGCTGGTGAACCAGGGTCAGGTCGGTTGGGCTCCGGGGTGGGTGACCCAGGGGTGTCGGGAATACATTTGGGGGAGGGAGACCTGGGGGTGTCTGCCACAGGCCTTGGGGCCGGAGTGACCTTCTCAGGGGTAGGCGGGACCGGAGAAGTGCGCACATTCTTTACCACACAGCTGTCAGTGGCAGAACTCGTGCCTTGATCAATCACTAGGCGTTCCTCGTCTGAATCGCTTCCGACAGGGAGCAGCTCCTCGTCGGAGGCGTCCGTTTTCGACCGTTTGGCGGGAACGCCCCCGGCCCCTTGTGCTGGACTGGACACACCTGATTCTGCCTTTCCGGACAGAGAAGAATCTGATGCCTCAGCATTTCCCGTTTCAGAATAGTTAAGTGTGGAAATGTCCTCTACATCAGTCCACGAAGAGTCGGCTTGTTTCACCAGGGGAGCATACTCCACTTCCCTGGTGTCAGAGGCCACACGGGGGCTCAGAGGCACTGCTTGTGACTGAGAGAACACTGGTTTGACACCATCCGGAGACGCTTTTGGCTGCCTTCGGCTTTCGGGCTGCTTAGAAGCACAAGCTGATTCTCCAAAGGTTTCAAGGTTTGTGAAGTCCATCTCAAAGTCAATACCAGGGTCGTCGAAAGACACAAGGCTTCTTGGACATTTATCCTGCATCCACAGTAAAAAAATGTGTCATGGTTATGGTAACTTGACCTGCAGGCTCTATGGAGATAAAAAATACCTATGTATATAAATAATTTGAATGGTCATTCCAAAGTCATCCTATTTATTGTAACAAAAATATCCCCTAATGGTTTAGTTGTGTAAAAAATAGTTATAGCGCCAATTATTCTACTTCCGAACAAACAAACAAAAATGGAATCTTCTCGAAGCTCCTAACCCTTGGTTAAGATTAACGTAGGACAACATATACTTACTGTCCAGGGGACCATGTGATCAGCAGCAGGGTCATCCAGTTGGAGCTCGAAGACCTTCTTTGTGCAGGCTTTCTTTAAAGACAGATTTAAACTCTCCTCGTGAAATAGGAGACTTTTCTCCCTCACAGATATTTCGGTTGTCACCAAGGGAGAATCAATATAAACGGTTTTCCTGAAGCAGCTCCCTAGGAAACAGATGACACATTACAGAGCAAGTGTGGAAGTACACGGGGATAATTGATTCAAATAATTTTCAAATTATAAACAAATCAAAACATTAGACCTTAGGAATAAGAAATATTGCACAACCAACAAGGAAATTACCACCTCCCGCCAGGACGAAAATCCTATACCGAAATCATGACTTGCATTCATAGCGGACTAACTTTGAAACACTTTTTATTTATTTTTTAACCAACGCCGCTTTTACAGTATATATTATAATGTGTAATACATTACCATTTCCAGAAGTCACTTTGATCCACACCGGCAGTTCCCATGCTTCACAGTATTCAGGCCCATGGTTGTTTAGGAGTCTGAGGAGAGCCTCGCTGCCCAGACACACATGAGGCTCATATCTCGCGCACAGTTTTTCTGCATTGGCATCACAACTGATGTCCTGTAAAAACAGTCATTCAGATCTCACATTGGGTACGTCTGAAATGGTTTAACTGGATCCTGATCCATTCGTTCACAGTTGCCAGGCTCAGTGTCCCTTTAACATTCACTCACCCCTAAGAATGGCAATGGGAAACTTTTCCCATCCTAGATAGCTGCAGGGTCTGCATTTTTCAGAACTTACCATGATTTACATGGAACAATAGATTATTAATCCAAATATCCCCAAATAAACAATTCAAGGTGTAAGACAGCACTAAGACCAGTAAAGCACATACCTCTCTGGCACAAACATGGAGCATTAATACGAGCAGAATTGGTTGTGCTGTCTTCTAGTGCCCTCTGGTGGCCATAAAATATACCACACAAATATAAAAAGTGTCTCATGTCACAACACACAATACTAGTTGAAATCATAATACAAGTTTCTATAGGTTTTGTTTATGTTTGTAATTCATAAAGATTCTTATACAACTGACAAAATAATAAGTATAAATGCACATACTGAGTGTGCCAAGCTTGCTTTTTTGTCAGGAGGATTCACTGAAGAAACAGTCTCATAGTCCACAGCTAACTGAATGTCCTTTGGGAGGATCTTCAAATCTGCAATATTCACTTTTCCCTAGAGACAGAAATATATACCGATCAGAATAAACCACTGAAAAACAGTGCAACACAAATGTAACACAAATTACTTGAAAAGGCTTACCAGGGCCAACAGCAGTTTTTCAAAGTTCAGAGACAGGTCTGGATTGAATCTGCCACCCGTGATGCTTGTCATCTCATGGATGAGATAAACCTGAGGGTAAAGCTTCACTTTCTCCAAGCTGGCTGTGAGATATTCCTGTCACACAGACATTACGTTTTTTAAAAACCGAACAAGTGCGGACCTGAGCCATATAACCTTGTTGACAGGCATATTACCTCAGTGTAGCGGACCGCTCCTTCTGGCAGGTAGTCGTAATCCTCTGCACAAGCCTTCGCCACATCCTGTAGGTACTTCATGAACACTGAGATTTCATTCTTCACACGTTCTTGTAACCCCTAGAATGTAAACATTAGAGCTCACTAGACAAGCAACTACAGGTTAGGACAGAGTTGCCATATGTATCAAAATAAAAAAGGGAGAAATTTAAATCAAAAAGATTTAGCAAAATCATAATAATACATTAGAAGAAGGTTACTGAAATAACATTCTTTATCAAACAATGAAGGAATTACCTGGTGCACATCGTTATTTTTTTTTTGCATTAGGATTTGAAGATATAACATCTGTTCTCTGATAGTCAGACTGGAGAGGCGAGGAAAGGGCAATCTGGGTTCAGGGTAAGTGTCGCTTCTGTCAGTGTTTGTGTTGGAATTATCCACCTCAGTGACGGGAGGGCACTCATGATTTAAATTATCCGATGTTTTTTCTTTATTCATATCGTCTTTGACTGTAGAACTTCAAAAGGAAAAAGCACAGCGAGTGAAAATACAAAACCTATACCACACAAAGCAAAATTTCTTCTGCCAATAATAATAATAATAATATACATACCTTTGTGATATAGTCCAAAGCTCTTTAATATTAGGTGCTAAAGAATATTTATCATAAAGATCTCGAGAAAAACATACATTGCCAACATGCGGGGCGTCATCCCTGTTGATGCAAAGGAGAGAAATGTTTAACTTCCCGTTACAAATTCTAACATAACTAGATTGTAAATTGGTTTCGGCCAAGAAACGACTAAATGATCATAAAAATCGCATAAGAATGCAAGGTGCCATTATGGCAAATTAGGTAGCCCACAGCGCCAAGAAGGCAAAATAAACTATTCGTATTCCGTGAAAAGGAACTAAATGACCTAGGGAAACTATTACATATCGAAGAATCTGCATAGCGTGATAACGAAGTAGGCCACCTTATGTAGTTAATGTTTGTTCTATGATAAAATAAACGAATAATACATCAATTACCGAAAGCATCTATAGCAACGCCATAAACTTAACTAATGCTAGCTGAGTGACATAAAGTGAAGTATGTAGTATGTAGTATGTAATTCTCATAAAAAACCAACCATATCAACTCCGTATGCATTTCTTGAATATAATTAAACGTCTTCGTGGTTAAATTTTTGTTGAAATAACTCCAAACACGTGTGTTGCATCTATACGTTTCCCCCCAGGAAACAAATTACAATAGAGAACTTGATGGAGTTCCGACTTAGAATTATAAACAGATCTGCTAATGTTTATATAGTATTTCTTAAACTAACCAGTGTGGACAATATTGTAGCGTTTTTGCAAGAGAGCTACTTCTCTGCGTGATTTCAAGCACGAGACTGACACCGCTTTAACAGGAATGAATGCTCTTTATTTCACGCATGCGCTTACGACCGTCTTGA
>JAOYSI010031436.1:0-26184 GCA_025775065.1 Hiodon alosoides
GTGTGCGTTTTGTGTGCGCGGCGCGGTTTGCCCCGCCCTGCCCTGCCCTGCCCTAAAACTCCCCCCCAACCCCCCCCCCCCCAGGAGCTGCAGTCTGCGGTGCAGAAGCGAAACGAGATCATCTCTCAGCTGAGTGCCAACCTGCAGGCGGCGCTGGAGAGCCGCGAGCAGGTGCAGCTGGAGGCCCTGCAGCTCACGGACCAGATCCAGGCCCTGCAGAACCAGCTCCACCAAGTGAGTGCCCCCTTCCATGCCGCCTGGCGTCGGTTCGGTGTTCCTGAGGCGATGTCCTGGACATGCGTTTTAACTTGGAGGCTGCATTTTCAGATGACACTGTGTGGCAGGAACTCTAAAGCCAAACCTGCGTTACCTCAGTCAATGTCTATAGCAGTGTGTATAATTGTGTGCTTATTAAGTCACCACAGATAACTAGAGTTCTGTGGCATTGACTTCCAGTCAGCAAGGTACTGGTTGATTTAAGCTTAATCCGATGTAACAACTGGTGTCCGTTTTCCCGACGCTGTTTTAGGCCGGCGCCGTCCTGCGTTCTAGGACTAATTGTAGCGTGCAGGATCAGCTGAAGATGGCCTATCTCCAGGGTAGCCCACAGGGCCAGCGATCCCTACCTGACGACCATCAACGTCAGATGGGGGACGGCTGGCAGGTACCGTATTGTCTCATTGATCAGATTAGTGACGCTGACGTTTTAGGAGGCTGTTCAGGAAGTCTGTCGGCACCCCATTTCCTTACATCCCTAAACTGTTTGGGCCTCTTTGCACAGAAGGAGATGGCTATCACAGACCTGAAGCAGAGGTTGGCTGTCGCGGAGGCTGCTCTGTCCCAGCTGCAGGATGCACTTTCACTCCGGGACCAGGAGGTGGCAGAGCTCCGGGAGGGTGCGGCAAGCCGCTGCGATGGCGCCCCCGACACGCTGCTGCTGCAGAGACTGACCTCGGAGCTGGAGGCCGAGCGAGAAACCAGCCAACGGGAAGGAGAGCGCGCCGCGCGCCTCCAGCAGCTGGTGCAGGACTTCGAGAGCGAGCGCCGGGAGACCACGGAGCGGCTGGCTCAGCTCCAGGTGGAGCTGGACCGGGCCCAAACGCGTGCCCGCGAGGCTCAGCAGTACAAGGCAGAGAAGGAGGAACTGAACGGGGAGGTTGTCCGGCTCGGCAGCCTGGTCCAGAGTCTCCAGAACCGGCTGCAGGAGGAGGAGGAGGCGAGCCACGACCTGAAAGCCCAGTGTGAAACGGACCGGTCCAACTGCGAGCTGCGGCTGCAGATGCTGGAGGAGGAGAAGGAGTGTAATCTGGCCCAGATGGCTGAGACCCATGAGGCTGCCCTGAAACGTCTGCGAGCAGAACACGTGAACGAGGTCCAGCGACTCCAGAAGCAGCTGGAAGCTTGGCAGAAATGCAGAGATTCCTCCTGCCAGAGCAGTGCAGAGGAGCTAGCGGGTAGCCTCGTGATTGAGGCCTCCGAATGCTGTATGACCCATGAGTCACTTGCTGAACGCGAGGAGGAATCTCCACTGGACGTGTCCTCCAGTGACCAGGACTACTTGATGGAGAAGTACATTGCTACTGCGGCCCCGCCAGACCGTTCTTGGTTGGAGGCAAGCCTGGAGGAGCACAGCCTTCTGGAGCAAGCCGGGAATTACAGGTTTGAACTAGATCTCGAGATTGGACTCAAGTCAAAGTTCACAGGCTCTGCCCAAGACGATACAGAGCAGGTTGAGAATCTGACTGATGTGTCGTTTCCCAGCGGCAATGGGTCGAGCCTAGCGCCAGAGCATGGTGTGGAATCTCAGCTCTCCGCTCAGTGGCGGGAGCACGCGACGGCCGTACACGACCTGAACGAAAGCTTAGAGTCTGTGGATTTGGCCAAGGCGCTGCTGATGCAGCAGTGCAAGGATCTGACGGAGCAACTCGAGGAACGAGACAAACAGCTAGAAGTTCTCCAGGACGAGGTCCAGAGGTCGTCGGAAGAGCTGCAGGAGGCCTTGGAGAAGTGGAGCAAGCTGACGACGACGCTGGAGTCCGTTCAGTGGGAGCTGGAGTCGGAGAGGGAGCAGAGGCAACGCTGTGAGGAGATAATCAGCCGCAAGACCCACGAAGAAGACAACCTGAAAAACAAACTGAGCTTCCTTGAGAGCCAGCAGGAAACCAGGCAGGATCGCCTGGTCCCCCTGGAAACGGAGGATCTAATCAAAGAGCTGAGGGACGAGAAGGAGCTGCTCCTGAACCAGCTGAGAGAGCAGGAACGACTGGTCCGAGACGTCCAGGAGCAGAAGCTGGCCGGGGACTCGGTGACCAGTGAGGTCCAGGCGCTCTTCGGCCGCCAGCTCACAGCCATACAAGTACAGCGAGATCAGCTGCAGGCCCAGCTGGAAGCCCAAAAGGCTAAGAACCAGACTACCGTCGAGCTCCTGGGCCAGAAGACCCTCGACGTGGATTCTTCCCGCCGAGAGCTGGAGGACCTCCGGACGGAGTTGGAGGAGCAAGAGGAGAAGCTCCAAGCGGCTAGTAAAGAGAAAACTGTCTTGGAGGCCAGGCTCTTCTGCCTCGCGCAGAATCTGGCCAACGCTGAGGAGGCTCTCAGCCAGGGGGCCGAGGAGAAAGCTGTCCTGGAGCGACGCCTTGGTGAGCTAGAGGTTCAGGCCAAAAACCTGGAGAACATTCTGGAGTCTGAGCG
This sequence comes from Hiodon alosoides, assembly GCA_025775065.1. Taxonomy (NCBI): domain Eukaryota; kingdom Metazoa; phylum Chordata; class Actinopteri; order Hiodontiformes; family Hiodontidae; genus Hiodon; species Hiodon alosoides. Next base: position 2,692 of record JAOYSI010031436.1, read on the forward strand.
AGGGGAGTTCCAGAACCAGCTGAAGGTCAAGAAGGTGGACGTGGAAAGGCTCGAGTCGGAGAGGGAAAAGGTGGAGGTGGAACACATGGAGAAAGAGAGTGCTTTGGAGAGGGAACTGGCTGACGTGAGAAGGGCCTTGGAAGACCAGGACCAGGCCCACGCCCGGGCGGTCCAGTCCCTCCTGGAGAGCGAAGCGGAGAAGCTTCACAGAGCTCTGTGGGAGGCAGAAGGCCAACTCAAGAGATCTCACCAGGAAGAGATGTGTAAACTGGAAGAAAAACATCAGGAAGTGGTGAGTGGATCGATTGCAACTAAGGATGTATCGTTGTAACGTCGTTAACTGAACTTTGTATTTTAACTAGAAAGAGTATGTTTTATTATGTGTGAGTCTTTTAGTGTATTGCACTGTGTTAACAAAGCTTGTAACTCTAATGTGCACCTTAGAGTTTGGAATTTCTTTACCACTTTAAAATGGACTGTTTGCATCTGTACCCATTTAAAAATTATTGTTGGGTATTGGTTGGCATGTATTGAAATACTCATTTGTTTAGCCTTGAACAGTCAGATGTATAACTAGGTGAGCTGTTCCACCGACTGTGTGATTCTAACAGGTTAATCAACTCCACGCCGAGACGGAGCGGAGGCTTTCAGAAGTGAAGGCTGTCCTGGAGGAGGAACAGAAGAAACAGATCGGGATGATCAAGCAGGTACCGTACAAAAGTGAAGGCTTTGCCCAACGTTTCAGATTCCTCCACCTGGGAATGTCTGTCTGAGCGGCGCGCGGCGTCTTCTCTCCAACCCGAGGTCCACGAGCGAGAGCGACAACGGGAGATGGCGGCGCTGACGAGCCGGCTGCGGTCCGAGCTGAGCGCTGAGCTAGGGGACGACGCCGAGGCCGCCCACCAGGCCGAACTTCTCCAGGCCCAGGTCGGTGACGCTTACCCAGGCTGGACACGCGAGTACACTCCCGCCCCAAAGACTGCAGTCAGGCGGGCCTCCAGCACGTGTGTAAAGGCCAAGTTGTCACTGTTAAGTAAAAGACGGCAAGCGCTTACAAACGGAGCTCAGAGGCGCACGCCAATGGTATCGAACGTTTCTCTGGGCATGCACACTACTGTGTACTGTACGGGTCAGGTGCGTGGTGTAGCAGTGGCACTCCTAATTCCTGTGTGGGGAAACCCTGTCATCTGAAAAGCGAGCTGGGTAAGAGGGCGGATTCCCTTCATGGCAGTCTGTGATCTGCTCAGACCCAGCACGCCCTGGAGCTGGAGGCCCTGCGACTCAGCCTAAACAACCTGCACATGGCCCAGCTGGAGCTGTCCCAGAGCAACCTGCAGCGTGACAAGGAGGCGGCGCTCAGCGAGCTGCAGGCCAGCCTGAGGGCCAAGTGGGCCCAGGAGAGCGCCATGCTGCAGACGCGGCAGCAGTTTGAGCTGGAGAAGGTCCTGGAGCAGAGCCGCGCTCAGGCCCAGCGGCACCAGCAGGACATGGGTGAGAGGCTCTGGTGATGCGCCGGTTAACGTCTGTGGTTGGCCCAGCTTGGCTCATTGACCGCTACTCATACCCTGGGGTCCTCAGTCCCATTCTTTGAATGGCGACACGTCAGAGTTATGATGCACACTTACGAAATGCGTGACGGATGCGTGTAGATGCATTGTGTAAATGAGTGGGGACGCACAGGCGTACCTATGAGCACGTTCACTATCAGCAGGGAAACTGCTGGGGTTAACTCCGAGGGCAGCGTGTTGGGTGTAGAGATGCCTTTGTACGCCACAGTGATGGAGCTCGTGTTGGTGGTTTTTTCTAGACGAGTTGAATCGAGTATGGGAGACAAAACTATCAGAACTGAAGATGAAGATGGAGAAGGAGCAGGCCAATAAGATGGAGGTATTGTTTACGTAAAATTTCCATAATGGCCAAAGGTCCTACACGAGTTGTGATGTGGTCTTTATATGGGATGTTGGCTAATTAGTTGCATGCATTTCTTATTCTGCTCCAGTAAACTGAATTAAAGTTGATGAGGGGGGGGGGGAAATGGCCTGGGGGAAATGAACGGTAACAGACCGTACATGTCTGCTTTTCCCCAAGGCTCTGAGAGCAGAATGGCTGGAGGAGTCTGAGCAGACCCAGGCAGGGCTCCAGACCTCCCTGCTGGAGACGCAGGAGATCCTGTCTGTGACACGCAAACAGCTGGAGGACCTGCAGATCTCCACCGACCGGGAGCTCCAGCGACTGGAAGGCGACCTGAGCCAGGCGTGGTCAGACCGTGACGCGGCAGCCAGTGAGTTAGCCAGTGTCTATCACACGGGGGGAGGGAGGGAGGGTAGAAGATCTGACCCACCGTTGGTTCAGTCTAGTATAAAGTTAATTGCATTTGGAGTGTATTTAGAAGAAACCATAAGCTAGCGGGTCCCGTTGTGAAGGTCAGCGTTTTTTTGGCCTGATTTTGTGTCTGTAGGAGCGGTGGAGGACCTGGTGGTGGGCCACAAGGCGGTTCTGCAGGAGAGGCAAGAACACGCTCAGCACCTGGAGGAGCTGGCCAATACCAGCGCAGAGAAGGGGCGGGAGCTTCAGCAGCAGGTGAGACCCAGCCACTGAGTTCTGTGCTCCTCGGGCCCGGTGTTGAAGGGCCAATATTGTCACCGGGAAGAATTACCGTGGCTACTGCTGAAACCTGCCCAAGACTGTCCTGTCCTGCTATATCCCAGTTTGGCCTCATTTGCTGGGGAATGAGTTTGTGATTAGCTTGTATTTCCATCTCTTCCGTATCCATCCTGATCTGCCTTCCTGATGGTTCTCACTTGTCTTTTTTTTTTTTTAAACCAGCTGGAGAAGCTACAGACTGAGCATGCTGCTCTGAAGACCAGCTCTGAGCAAGAAGCTGCCCACCTGTGGTCCCAGCTTGAGTGCATGAGGGCCAGTCGACAGGAACTAGGAGGTAGGGTCCATTCCTGGCTCTAAAAACTTGCTTTACTCTATATCTGTACGGGTTTGGCATCAAGTAGGCATTTATAGCGTTGCAATGTTGAATACCGACTGCACAGTGATCTTCAATTGGATGAATAATCAATGCATCAAAGTTTGTCTGTTACTTGGTTCTTTCTAGTGATTATTCGTAAATTGAACTGGGGTATAGTACTTTGATTGGGCGTACAGCAGTTTCGGGATGGGTCGTGATGCGATGCATGATCTTTCTGACCTCAGAGCTGAAGGAACAGCTGCTCGCACGCTCCTCTCGCGTGGAGGACATCGAACGCTTGAAGCAAGAGTTCTCTCAGCAGCGCCGGGACATCCAGGAGCACAACGAGATGGAACTGGAGAACCTGCGCACCTACTTCGAGCAGCGCCTGCGAACCACCGAGGAGGGCTACCGCGAGGAGATTGCCCTGCTGCAGCTCAGGCTGGTGGAGGGAGCCCTGGAGGAGTCCATACTCAAGACCGGGGATGCCAGGTCTGCCAGGCCGCTCTTCTTTCAGGCTGCCTTTGATTGGCCGGTGACACTGGTGGATTTTTGAATTCAATGGATTTGATTTCTGCTTTCTCAGCTTCCTGTCAGAAGGTAAAGCGGATGAAGAGAAGAACGACCTGCTGGCCGAAATAACCTTGAGACTGGAGAAGCACAAGGTATGTCTATACCGATAAAATAGTTCTGTTTAGTTGTGTTAGAACATTGATGTAAACGACTGTGTAAAGGCCCTCGTCTGCTGCAGCCCCATCTCCCAGCATGCCCTGCTCTTGGTCCTCTGTCAGTGAAATTTCCTGAGCATGTTGCTCTTCCCTTTGAGATGTTTGGCCGTGGCTTGGGTTTGAATTTAACTGTTTGCACCTGCTGTTGTGTTCTCCGTTAACTGTGTGTGTGTGGCTTGCTTTGGATTCTGTCCTCTTCATTGCAGGAGGACCTGGATGCTCTACGTCTGCAGCTGGAGGAGAGACACAAGCAGGAGCTGGAGCATTTGAGGTCCTGCATGGCCCTGTCCTATCGAGAGGAGCTTCTGCAGGTGAAGACCGACCTCACCGATCGCTACTTCAACGAGATCCAGGATCTGAAGACCAAACACGCCCTGGAGCTGGAGCAGCTGAGAGCCAAGCTCTCAGACAACCACGTCAAAGGTAACGTAAGAGCGTAGAATAAAGACCATACAGCAAAACTACTGAGACACCTTAATAGTATATTTGGAGTATTACTTTCCTTCTCCAATCCTACTCATCATTCCCTACCCTCTCAACCAGAGATCTCCAGGCTGCGGCTGCAGAGTGCCCAGGACGCGGCTCGGCAAGTGGAGCAGGAGCTGGAGGAGAGGGGCAAGCTCCAGGCCCAGGAACACCAGGCCCGGCTGGCCCAGGTCCGCTCGGAGGAGACCCAGATGGCTGCGCTGACAAAGGAACACGCTGAGGAGCTGAAGAGGGTGGACGAGCGGCACAGGGAACTCCTCAGACAGGCTGAGGAGAAGGTGCGCTTTAGGCGTTGGTTATACTAATCAGAGGACTGCAGTATGCCCGATTTTCCTTAAGCGTAACGTATCCATTTGTTTTGTGACAGTTGAAGCAGGGCTTTGCGGAGGAGCTGCGTGTGAAGGTAGAGGAGGCCCGCATAGAAGAGAGGGAGAAGGCGGGCTTGGAGTTTTCCCAGCAGCGAGAGGAAGTGACGGCCAGACTGAGGGAGGAGCTTCTTGCCCAAGCAGAGGAGCGGTTGTCCACCCTCAGGGCGGAGTGCGAGGGCCTGAGGCTTCAGCTGGAGGAGCGTCAGGAGCAGCTGGACGTGGAGCGTGGACGTCTGCGCGCCCTGCAGGACAGCTTGGAGAACCAGCAGGGCCCCCAGGCCTCTGCCATGAGGCAGAGTATCGAGGCGCAGTTCCAGAGCGAACTCCAGATGGCCAAGTGCACTATGGCCACCGAGGTGAAGGATCTCCACGCCCTGCTGCAGGAGCAGTCGGAGGCCAAGCTGCTGGAGGCTCGAAGCAGGTGAGTGGGTATGGGAGGTGTATGCAGTCGGGGAGATCGCCCTGACTGACATGCTAACAGCCCCAAAGTTTCCATGGCCCTTTGTTAATGACGGCTAACGTTGACCTTTTAAGCGTTTGCTTGCTTAGTTCGATTTAGATGTTTCTTTCTTTTGTAATTGAATGCGTTTATCTGTGTGCAGATTCGAGGAGGAGCAGAAGCAGTTGGAGGAGAAGTTCACCCGGCAACAGGAGAGCGCCTTGAGTGACGTGAGGGAGAACCACTCCCGGGAGCTGGCGGCTCAGAAGGCGTTGCTGGAGCAGCTAGAGGCGGAGCACCAGCACCTGGAGGACAGGCTACGTCAAGGGCACAGGGCGGAGCTGGAGGCACTGCAGGCGGTCCTGCAGGAAACCAACCTGGCCCAGCTGGAAGCCCAAGAGGCGGAGCTCCAGGCCAGGCACAGGCAGGAGAAGGACGAGCAGGAGGCCAGGATGCTCACCAACATGGACACCCTGGAGGCCACCTACCTTTCGGAGATCCAGTCCATCCGGGACGAGCGGGAGCGAGCGCTCGGGGAGGCGGGGGAGCGCCACGCCGCGGAGCTGGAGAGGCTGCGCTCGGAACACCGGGCCCAGCTCTCCGGTGTGTCTGAGGAGCTTAGGAGGGAGATGGCCCAGGCACACATGGACAAGTTCACCGCTATGGCTGCCGAACTGGGCCAAGCCCATAAGGTAGGGCGATGACCCCCAGGCCACCGTGAACGACGGGTCCTACTTCACCGTAACGTGTCTTTAGCATCACCCCTTTGTGTGTGCTCGTGGATGGGCAAACAAAGCAACCAATCCCTTTGAGGATTGGGCTGCTGTTGCTACCAAACTACTGATGGAGCATACCACTCTGCTTAAAACGGGGGAGTGCCCTCCTGGGTGCAGAGCGATGTGCGTATTCAGATTAAGGTTCTTTATGGAAAGCTTTAGTTTCAATTGTGTGTATCTGTCCAAGAGATCGGTTTTGTGTTGTTCAATGTGTTTGTGCAGCCCTGAGTATATGTTCATAATGAATGATTGGCAAAGCAAATATACCCGGAAGTAGAGTGACTCCTCCCATATGGTTGTGGTGGCAGAGTATGTTTGTGTGTTGGGCTAAGTAGCCACGACCAGCGTTATCTTAGCGCCTCCCGGTTCCTCTACAGAGTTTGTGTCTATGGTCCTCTACTGACTCTGTTGGTCTGTCCCCAGGAGGAGTTGTCAGCCGCTTTGCGGTCTCAGCAGAGAAGCATGGAGGAGGAGCATGGCCGCGCTCTGGAGGCCCTGCGGCAGGAGGTGCTGGCTCTGGAGCGGCAGCATGACGGCGCCCTGCAGGAGCTGAGAGGGCTGCACGACGCGGAGGTCCGGCAGCAGGAGGAACAGCTGGAGACGCTGAAGGTGCAGCATCAGCAGCAGCTGCAGGTCAGCGCGTGCAGGCCTGCCAGACGTGATTCTTTTTTGCGTTCCTCGCCCGTGTTCCGTTGTGTGTTGCGATTTTATTTAAAGATGAGAAATCGCATGAAGTCAAACCAAGTTTTTCTGTGGACGTTCTCTGCGAGATATTAGACCTGGGACAATCCACTGAGGACACACTTTGTTCATCTGCATTGGGTGCTGTAGTCCTTTGGCACAGAGCCACTCCCCTTTTCCCATGGACACACTTTATCGACATTGGGTGCTGTAATTCTTTTGGCAGAACTTGGCTGTAGTAGATTGGTTCCTCACATAATGAGGCTGTGTCTATGTATAGCCTGTGTGTTTGCATGTAACGCAAGTTTGCTCCGAGTTAATGATATTCCCCCGATCGCTGTAATTGAGATTGTCTGTCTCTCAATCTGTAACCCCCTCCTTCCCACAAATCTCCGGTCCCTTGGCAGGAGCTGAGCACCACATCTGCCCAGGAGCTGGAGGTTCTGCGCAGGGAGCTGGAGGAGGCGGCGCTGTCTCGGCAGAGTCAGATGGATCTGCTCAAGGCCCAGTCCGCAGAGCTGCTGGAGAAACGGGTCGCCCAGCTGCAGGTCAGAACCGCTACGAGAGGCGCAGTGGGTGGGGTTAACGGCTGTAGGGGGAGAGAGTGGTGTGAATTAAAAAAAAAAAAAGTATTGTGTTGGAAAGCCTAGCTGGTCCCCAGAGGATGAATCTGTGGCCGGGATTACTGCTGGCTTGGCAACTTTTCCAAACTGCTTTTTTACGTCCAGTGGAATGTCAACCTGATCTCGTATAGGGAGTGTGGCACGATGTCAAGCATGAGAAATTGCTGTGGATTTTAATTAGTTTTCAGCTGCCGCGCAGACATGACCACACCCCGTCTGTTTGACAGGAGGAGTTTGATAGGCAGAGGGCTGACGCCCTTGAGCAGGAGAGACGGAAGCTTTTGGAGGAACACGCGTGCAAGGAGCGGAGCAGTGGGGAGGAGGTCCAGCGCCTTACCCGCCAACTCCAGGAGCAGGAGGCCGCATTCTCCAAGGTACCGGGGGAGGAGAGGCTCGCCCAGTTCAGGCAAGGTGCTGATGGGACGGCCAGATGCCTCTGCCAGCTGTGGCGTAAATCTGGGGCCAGATGTTCCTTTAATCCCGTGGCGGCGGCGGCGGCAGCAGCTGTTACTTGGTTTGGTTCGGAGGACTGTGGCAGGAGGATTTAAAATGACAAAACCTAAACGGAGAATAACTCTACGCGATCTTTGTGCTGCGTCTTCGCTGCTTTGGTTGGAGATGTTTTAACCCGCGTGACGGCCGATGGCTGGTGTCGCTGAAATGAGCGGCTTGTGTCGCTGTGATGGAGGTATGAGTATCGGAGGACATTGACGATGCGGTGTCTGGTCTGCTGAAACCGGATGCTAAAGATGAGGCGTTGGTTCTGCTGCTTTGACATGCTGTTGTCTGCTGTACCATGGTTACCGTTGGTCGCTAAAGTAGCATGATTAATTAAACGTTATGTCTGAGGTGTGCGGTTCCTAACAGCCCAGGTTTCCTGTGTACCTTGTAAAGCCAAAATGAGGTATTCGTGTGTAAAACGAGCACAGGTTTACGCGCGTTTATTACCCACGTTAGTCGTGGTGGCGGATGCACGGGCTGTCGCCGGGACCTGAGAGTGTTCTGTGAGCGTCTGGGCAGGTCCAGACAGGTCTGTTTTTTTAACGGCAAGCTGAGCGGGAGGCTGGGGAATGGCTGCCTACCCCGCTGTGAGAGTTTGTTCACCCGTTAAAGACCCCCGTTCTGTCAGCAAACAGCCGGCCGCTGCTTGTTTGGAGATGAATCAGGAATGCGGAGTGTATCGTCTGCTGAACGGCCGCAGGTCTGTGTGATACAGCGACATGGTTCGTACTCTGCCAGTTTGACTCGCCGTGCGCCTCGATCTGCATGTGGGAACGCACTGGGACTTTGGTGGCGCCTTTCGTCTCCTCAGGAAGTATTCATACGTGCTGTCACCATAGTACCCAGCAGCAGTCTGTTTTGTTTCTAGAAGGTGTGTGCATGAGTCTTTTGAAACTCCAGCCTCTCCCATGTTTGGCCATTGAATTGTAAAACTGTGGGAATGGTTTGGAGACTCCCCTTGGGGTTTAGTATTCTCTTTGTTGCCATAGCAATGGAGTTGTCACAGCGGGTGGCCAGGTTTTAGTTGGGTGCCAATGTGAGCTCCGACGCTGAAGTTTGTGTGTGGTTGTTATGCTTTTATTTTATTTTTTCATGAGCTAAATTACTGTGCTTTTTTTTTTGTTAGTTTTTTCCTTGTATTTTTTTAAACCTCGCAGAGGAAATGCTTAGGTCAGCTGAACTTTACCCAGCTGTTCATGTCGATGGCTCGAGAGGATATGTTTTGCAGAACTCTGACTCTGTAGACTCCCTTGGGGGAATCATGGTTTTTGCCTCTTGCTTGCCATGCCGTGATGTGGCGACGAGGCGATGACGGGTTTCTTGTCATTGGCCTCTCTGCTGCCTTTGCCCCAGCTGTCGGCGGAGACCTCCAGCCTGCGGATGGCGCTGGAGGGAAAGAGCTCGGAGCTGGACACCCTGGAGACCCTGCTCCAGCGCAGGGAGCGGGAGAGCCAGGAAGGGGCTAACCTGGTCACCATGCTGAGGGCTGACCTGACCGCTGCCACAGAGGAGAGGTGAGGAAGGAGCCGGCCAATGGGGTTGTGACTGGGAACGCTTAACGGCGTTAAATATGGGCTGTCCGATTAGGCTCAGAGTGAAGGATCTAGTACGCAGACTGTTATCCCACGTGGTGGCACACAAACGGCTCAGTGCTGTCCAGGTGAGTGTCGGCCAGAGCCATGCTCTTGGCTGGCGGCCTCACTTACTGGCACCGTTAGTGCAGTGTTGGGGACGTGCCCATCTGCAGTAAACCTTCTGTACGGCCTGGCGCGGCGTCGGATGCTAATGCTACGGCTTGCCCTTTTAGTTGTGTAGCTCCACGCAGTGACTGAACAAGGCGAGTGTGAGGTTTGCCCTTTGTTTGATCCGTCTGATGATCTGTGGCCGCAGGGAAGGCCTGCAGGAGGCCCACGCGCGGCTGCTGAAGGTGCTCCTGGAGGTGGCCAGGACCACCGTGGCCACAGAGGACTTGATCAGCCGGAGGGTCGGCGCCTGCGTGGAGAGTGGGCAGGCGTCCCAGGCCACTGTAGCCCCTCAGGGGAGCAGGGACCTCCAGGACAAAGGTAGGCAGCGCTCCGCTTCGACCAGTGGCCCCTTTTCTCACATGCAACTGAACCGCTTCCCCCCCTCCTTTTGTCCTGTATCCCTCACCCTGGTTTTCTTCTGTCCCCAGAAGAGTGTGAGGACAGAGACTCCGGCCCAGACTGCAGCCTTTGGTCGGCCCTGACGGATGAAGGCCTGGAGCTGTCCCAGAGACTGGCGGAGAGCCTGTTCTCTGGGCCCGAGCTGGAGCCGGAGGGCGAGGGCATGGTGCTGGACGCCCTGGCCCGCCTGCGCTCCGCCGTGGACAAGCTGTTGGAGCTAGTTTCTGAGTCCACCCGACAGGTAGGGCTTTCGGCGCTCTCTGTGAAATGCCAATGTAACTGAAGTTGAGCTCTTGGGAGCATTTCCGGTTTCCTTCATGAAGAGAAAGTCATTTTGGTGTACTTATTGTTACAACAAGAATAAGCAGAAGGCGATTGTGTGAACATTGTGCTGTGCTGTTAGTATGTGCGGTGAACGAGGATAAGTGTGCCTGGGGCTTTGTTCAGTGCTCGATCTGGGTCAGTACCAGTACCGCTTTAGCGTGCAACACTACTGGACAGGGCCACCAGGTTTGTCCTTCTCTGCAGCTTCAGCACACACACGGGGTCCAGGCCCACCTGGAGGAGCAGTTCAGCCAGGGCAGGGACGACGCGGCCCAGCTCATCCTGCAGCACCAACAGCTCCTGGAGCAGCTCGACGCTGAGGCGGGCGCCAAGAACCAGCTGGAGCTGGAACTGCACAAGGCCGAGGGTGAGTCCTCTTGGACCGGACCGGTTCGGTTGGTTCTGCTGCAGAGGTGACGTTGCCCCGTATTAAAGCGAGCCTGCCCACAGGGTTGATGGAGGGCTACGTGGCAGAGAAGGCGGCTCTGGAGGAGGCCCTGCAGCAGAAGGAGACGCGGGAGCAGCTGCTCGCCGAGGAGCTGGAGGTGCTGCGGGGCCAACTGCAGGAGCTGAGCGAGGAACACACCCTGCTGCTCCGCCAGAGGGAGGCCTTCACTGGAGGATTTGGGGAGGCGGAGAAAGGTAAGGGGGTGTGGGCTGCCATCGGATGGATCTGGAGGGCAGCTGGTGTTTAAGGGTTAAGATAACCGTTGTTTGTGACACGATCATTGTGAAAACCGTTGTTTACTTTAAAGGAGTCTTGGGTAATCGGTGTGTTTCCCTGCTCTGCAGGCTGTTCTCACACGGAGGGCGATGCAGGTTTGTGGTTTTGGCCTAGAGTGAAAACGTTGCTTTGATGTGACCTTTGATTGGATTGCGGGGACTTGTTTAGACAGATCTTGCTGGACGCGTTATACTGGGTGATGTGGGCCATCCTAATCCTTTACTGGTTCTTTTTCTTTCACAAACGCCTGGCGCCAACAGATAAGTGTTCAGTCGTAATCATCTGGTTTGCTCTTGATGAGGTTTCAAGTGTGTTGTGCGTTCTGTGGAATGGACGTGTGCTGCCGTGGTGTGTGTCGCACAAGGCGAAGTGCGTCTGGGCCTAGTGGGTCCGTGCGGCTTGACTGACGCGAGCCCCCTGTGCCCTCCCTTCCTCAGCCCTGCTGGAGGAAGCTGATCGGCTGGCCCAGGAGAAGCTTGACGTCCAACGGCAGGCAGAGAAGGACCGCAGTGGGCTGGCCTCTCACCTCAAGCTGCTGGAGGGCGAGATGGAGGAGCAGGAGAGCCGCGTCCAGCAGCTGGAGGAGCAGCGGAGGGCCCAGGTGGAGGACCTCCAGCAGCAGATCCAGGCCCTGGAGAAGCAGCTCAAACACAACCGCCATTTCATCGACGTGAGTCCGTCCCCGCGCCTCTCGCCGTTCGCCCAATTACAATCGCTAGGTGCTGGAGTCTGGGAGGGGGGGGGGGAAATCAAACGGACGAGACCTTTATTCTGCGCGTGTCACTCAGGACCAAGCGGTGGAGCGTGAACATGAGAGGGACGAGTTCCAGCAGGAGATCAAGAAGCTGGAGGCCCTGCTGAGACAGCCAGCCAAGCCGCACGCAGGAGTGGACCACAAAGGCCGCAGGGTATGTACTGGGTCACGCCTGTGTCTGTGTGCAAAGCCTGCCTAACCCAGTCAGAGCCGTTTTCAAACACGGTTGGTTGCTCCCATGCTTGTTGACCTTCAGAAAGAATCATCATTTGTTAGATTTTGGAGCTCAAATGGGTCCACGCTGACCAAACTCTGAATCTTACATGGTTTGTTGAATTGTTTTGCCGTTCGTCAACTTTATTTTCCTTCTAATCAAATTTTGTAGATTGAGGACTTGGTTCTACAGGTATGTGAACTTGGTGTCTCTGCCCCTCTGCATGATATGCCAGTGTGTAGATCGGGTGTGATTTATTTGATGTCCAGTCAGATAAATCAAAAAGCTTTCCTGCTCTGCGTAGTGCTTTTACAGACCTTTACATTAACTCTGCACCCCTGGCTTTGCTAAAAATGCTTTTTCTTTTTGAATCTTTCATTTTCCTCTTTCACACAGTAGAGGAAAATGTAATTATCCTTGTGAGAATTAAAGATCTTCTGAAGTTGGTGGCCAGGAAGGTTAATGGAAAGACAACCCCCCCCCCCTCCCCTTCTGCTTAGTGTAATAAGAGTAACTGAATCTGAGCACAAAGCTCGCTCCCTAACTCAAAACTCCCCCCTGCGTGCTTCAGCCCCTTGTACAATCCTGTGGAATGGCTCTGCTACGTAGTTGCTAGTTGGCTGCTGAACGGGATTGGCTAAAAAAAAAAATCTAGTGGCTGCTAAACAGGATTGGCTTAAATCCAGACCTCTTATCTGTTTGCAAAGCCTGTTCTCAACGCCCATAATAAAATGCCTTGTCAAAGTGTTGAAGGTTGGTCTGTGTCCAGTTGTATTTAGATTTGGCTGGTGGCCAATGGGGTATATATTCGTCAGGCCTGTATCCCGTTCCCAGTCTTGATTGGACCGTTAAAGTTTCTACAGACGGAACAATAGATTTTGAGCAGTGATCTTCGTGTGATTGTGTGGCATATAGATTTAAGTCTGGTCCCTGTGACACTCTGCAGGGTGATAAGTGTTTCCATGGCTGACCCCTTCAGTGCTTTACAAGGTTGTGGTGTGGAGAGCCAATGGACAAAGGCCTGTGGACTAACCCGGTGTTACTGCCAGGTGGAGAGCCTCCAGGCGGCCATGAAGGACAAGATGGAGGACTACAACACGCTGCTGATGGCCAAGGAGCAGTACCAGCATGACGTGGCTGAGCAGAACGAGGAGATCGACAAGATGGCGGGCCGGATCCGCGAGCTTGAGCAGGCTCTGCTCAGCAGCGCTGAATCTAGCCGGGCTCTTGGCCAGCTGGAGCAGGAGCTGCAGAAGGCCAGAAAGGCGGAAAAGGACCTTCTACAGGTCGGCCCGGTCTCCGGCCCGTCGGGTCTTCGGCCACGTTAAGTACTGAAGATGCTGAAGCCGTTGGTTCCCGTTAGGTTAAGCCTTCTTGTGTCTTGTGGTCTTCTCCCCAGGATAAAGAGGCTCTCCAGCAGCAGCAGTACGCTAACCGTATGCAGATATCTGCTCTGCAGTCCAAACTGGATGAGACGCGACATCGCTTCTCCGAGAGTGGACCTGACCCCACTGTCAGAGAACAGTGGGAGGATGCCCAACAGGATTTGCTCAACAAGGAGAAGCAGGTGGGGGAAAATGAACTCCAGGAGTCTTCATGTAGATGCTAATGTAGCCTGGTTTTATGTACCAGACCCCAGTAAGTTACCTGAGAATTTATAGTTGTATACATTTTGGGTTTTAAACTGCCTGTTTACGCTACAAACTTTCTAAAGATAATCCATGGGAATGGAATATAAGTGGTGGTGTGTCCATATTGGGGTCAGTGTTTACCAACGAAGTTGTTCAGAAATATGAACGTCCTTGGCATAGTAGCTAATGTTGCCAATCGTCTGTTGCTATTTATTTGTCTCGTCTCTTAAAGATGTTTTTGCTCTTGTGCCTCTTAGGTGGAGATGTTAATGGAGCAGTTGGAGGAGGTGCAGCGGGACCTGGCTGTGAAATCGGAGGAGGTCCTGCAGCTGAACCTGCAACTGGAGCTCCGGACCAAGCAGAACTCCATCGGCGTCTCCCAGCTGGAGAGCGAGATCTCTTCTCTCAAGGTGGAAGAATGGCGGAGACCGGCTCTGAAAATGTTACTCAGGATTGGTCGGTTTTCGGTTGGTTCAGTTGAGACTGAATGTTCTGTACGTGACCCTGGGTGGTGTTAAGCTTAGTCCAGGCCAAACTGGAAGTGTTCAGTTTTACTGTTGATTTTTGAGGGGAGGAAATGACCAGATATGAGCACTATACTCCCATATGAATATGTAACGTCATCTGACGAAGGTGACATGGTCATGTCTTTCTTCAGGAGCAAGTGAATACGCTAAACCTGCGTCTGGGGTCGGAAATCGATGAAAGTCAGTTCCCTCTGGCTCTGCTGAACGAGAAGAACCAGGAGATCGACCATCTCAACCAGGAGATCCTCCAACTGCAGCAGGAGGTGCAGGCCTCCAAGGACAATAAGGTCTGTCCCGTGGTACGTTGGCAGACCTGCCAACCGCATTGTAGTTTCTAATACGCAAAGTAGCAGCTCTAAGAAAAGACCAAACTGATATGGAGTATTGAGAGTGAAGCACTGGTATGGTAGTCTTCACAAACAAAAATCAGAAGTTGACTTGAAAAGGCAAAGCGGAGAAAAACATCTAGATTTCTGCTACAATGCTCTGTGAACCTATAAAACGGACTTAATAACGTAACCAAAGGGTGCTATTTTATGGACATCAAAGTGCAAACCAAATTTTAATCAAGCCATCTTCATCTGTTAGCTGATCGTTTCTGCAACCTGTCGTTTCACCTCCTTCAGTGATTCAGAGATAAACTGGCAGGTAATCATGGTGTCCCTTGGCTCAGATATATCCAAGCCCCTCGTTTTCAATGCTATACGGCCGGACGTCTTTACAACTTAAAACTGTGACTTGACTTTTCTGTGCACACACAGGTGTGGAAGGGAAGTGTAGAAAACTATCGATCCAGTGCCTCTCTGTATTGACAAGTGTATGAGTGATGCACATCTATCAATGTATTGCAGTAGTCCTAATGGGCCAAGCGTTTGAGTTTTGTTGTTAATGTAAAGAGTAGATACTGGGCAGTCATTTCTGTACCCCTCCTGGCCCAGGATGTGGCGAACAAGCAGGCTGAGGTGGAGGAGCTGCGCTCCCGGGTGGAGCACCTCCGCAGTGACCAGGACCGCCTCCGCCACGACAAGGAGGAGGAGGTGGAGCAGCTGCACGAGGTGATCCACAAACTGCAGGAGGAGCTTGCACAGCTTGGGCCCAACCGGCACGAGGTCAGCGACTCCCAGGAGCACAGCCCCGAGCCGCATGACTTCTGGCCCCCTGCCGCCCAGAAGGACAGCCTGTGCCACGAGCTGACCAGCCAGACCCTGCGCTGCTCTCGGGCCCGCCTCCAGGAAATGCAGGGCCTGCTGGAGCTGGCTGCCAGCGAGAAGGAGGCCGTCCAGCGCCTCCTGCATAGCCAGGAGGAGACCTTCCGCAACCAGGTGGAGGCTCTGGGGCGGAGCCTCCGTGAGGAGCGGCACCGGCTGGGCCAGCTGGAGGAGGAGGGCGACGCGCTCAAGCTGCAGCTGTCCCAGAGGCAGGCGCAAGTGGAGCGGCTGACGGGCTGCGTGCAGAATCTGGAGGAGGAGGGCCGGGAACGCCAGGCTCTGCTGCAGGCCACGGAGGTGCAGCGGGAGGAGCTGGCGGAGGAGCTGAAGAGCAGGGAGGAGAACGCGGTGGCCGTGGAGTCTCTGAGGGCCACGGTGAAGGAGCTGGAGGCCCAGGTCTTCAACCTGGAAACCGTCAAGAAGGAGCTGTTCGCGGAGGGCCAGTCGCTGAGGCGGCAAGAGGGCCGGCTCCAGGAGGAAATAGAAAAGCTGAAACGGGAAGTGACGTCCAACGTCGCCCATATCCAGGAGCTGAACTTGCAGCTTGAAGAGAGGGTGGCCAACCATGCAGAAACCCAGAAGGAAGTGCTGGTGAGTCTGACGATGGTGAGCGCTGGGTAACGTTCATACGCCCTTATGGCTGTCAAATTTACTTTTCTCTTCTCTTGCTGCCCTTTGATTCCGTTTGCACAAGTGTAAGCCTCAACTCCACCTCGGTCTCTGGTGAGCCGGCGGTGTCGGACACACGGGCTTCAGTTAAAGGGGGAACTAAAAAAAGGAAGCTGAATTGCGCTCGCATGTTTTTACTGAAAACCCAAGCTTGGGGTGGAGTCGACGAATGCTGCCAGGAATGTAAAACTGTTAATAAGCCACAGCTTGCAGTCCCGTGCGTTCCACAGGCCGGCTCTCAGACGCAATCCTGTCGCCTCCGTGGGTCGGTCCTGGCTGACTGACTGTGACCCGGTGTGGGATGACGAGCGGCGGCCCCCGTGTTTCTGTTCCAGACGTGTGCCGAGGAGACTCTGGCCAAGGCGGAACGAGCCCTGAGGCAGAAGGAGGAGCAGCTGGCCCAGCTGGGGGCGGAGCATCGAGCCCTGAGGGCGGAGTTAGCCGCTGTGAAGGAGGGTCTGAGCTCCAGCACAGAAAGGGCCGAGAAGCTGCTGGAGGAAGGCCAGGTACTTGGTTCTCTCTGTAGCGCAGCAACTGTCTTGAGTTTTTTTTTTTTTTTTGGTGGTGTCCCTGTTTGAGTGGTACCACCTTGAACCCTCCAGGGTGGAAGTGGATATTTGGGGTTTTAGGGTCTAAATTTAAAGAAATTGTCTGAGTGTTTTGGAGAATGTGTATTTGGTGTCCTTGGGAGTTTTGAAGTGGGAGGATATTTTCATGGTGTAGCAATTGAAGGCGTATCCCTTCTGAATCCCTCCCCCAGACGAAGGACAAAGCGCTGGCTAATCTGGAGATCCTTAACCAGCACCTGAAGACGGAGCTGCAGGGGCTGCAAGCAGACCTGACCGTGCAGGAGGAGGAGCTGACCTACCAGCAGAGGGAGCTAGAACAGCTGCGCGAGCGCTACACCCTGCGCGGCCTCGGACAGGCCCCGGACGGAGACCCGCGGCTGGGCTTCCAGCACAAACGCCCTGGCGACTACCTGCCCAGCCTGTCCTGTGAGGGGTCTCCGTGCTCCCCGGAGGTGCTGCGCAAGATGGACTACAGCGAGGAGCAGGGCTCTGCGCTCCACGCCTCGCGTCTCTCCGAGTTCAGCGCCATGCACAGCACCAGCATTGACCTGCACATCAAGGCCTCCCCCCTGGACCCAACCCGCACCCGCTCCCCAGGCTCCATCTCGGCCTCCGAGAAACTCTCCGCCGTGGATTCTCTGGACTCTGACAAGGTACGCAGCGCCACCTACGGAGAATAGCCAAGGCACAGTTAGGTTTGCTTGGGTGTTGTTCCCGATTAGTTTTTTTGCTCTGTAATATAACTGTAAAATACTAATCTTTCAGGTGAAAGAGCTTGAGCACCAGGACATGACTCCGCCTTCCTCTCCCGCTGGCTCCGCCTCCACCCTCTCTGCCCCAGATTGGGCCAGCGATGGCTATGGAAGCAGTGAGTCCCCCCAGCTTGTTGATTGGCTGTCTTATTGGTAGCATAGCAACGCCGGGGAGGGCGGTTGTCACGGACCAATCATAAATTTGGATGTGTGCCCTGAGCTTGTTTCCGTGCGCAGACGTCAGCTCGGAGCTGGGCGCCAGGCTGAGGCTGGAACTGGAGGCCACCGAGCGGCTGGACACCAACTTTATTGAGTACCTCCGTCACCGCGGGATGGCGCCGGCGGACCCCGCAGACGGCGCCGCTGAGAGCGTGTGTCAGGGCGACGAGCTTCTCTCACCCGAGCTACAGGTACAGGAAGTGACTCCTGCATTGGGCGTACTCTCTGACACGGCAGAGAAAAGACTGCTTTGGCAGAACCTTTCCTCTGCAAAACGTGTCCCCTCTGACTTTTGTACTGCGATCCAACAGCCCTCAGGTCTAAATGAAGGACTAATTGGGGCGATTCCATGCTTCAGCTGCTAATATTAGGAAACGTGTCAAGTTTCGTACTGCGTTTCAGCGTGGTGGAAAAGCTCAGGTTCGTTACTTACCGACCGTGAACCTGACGCACTACAGCAGTCTGGTCAGACAGAGAACAGGACTAACTAATGTGCCTCCCGGCTGCGCCGTGTTTGAGAACCTCCGTCTGTGTGTCCTTCATCCCGGCTGCGCTGTGTTTGAGAACCTCCGTCTGTGTGTCCTTCCTCCCGGCTGCGCCGTGTTTGAGAACCTCCGTCTGTGCGTCCTTCCTCCCGTCTGCGCCGTGTTTGAGAACCTCCGTCTGTGTGTCCTTCCTCCCGGCTGCGCCGTGTTTGAGAACCTCCGTCTGTGTGTCCTTCCTCCCAGGGGCTGTTGAGGAGGGTCTACCAGGAGGGCTGTAAGGTCCTGGCCCTCTCGCAGCGCCCCGCCCCGGCCACGGGTGCCCCACCCCCCACCTGGCAGCGGGAGAAACGGGCACTCCAGGACACGGTTCTGTCGCTCAGGGAGCTGCTCTGCAAGATGGCCGACCGTGAACACAAGGTCCGGTGCACCTTTACACGATCCTGACCTGGAATGTCCAGGCACACTCCGGTCTGCCTTGGAACTGTTAGACTTGGTGGTTAAAGTATAGGTGTAAATATGTCACTGTTAAATCATCATCTTCAGTAACACCAGTTACAGTCCTATAGACCTCTGAAATGTGTGTGTGTTTTCGAGATGGGTCTCAGGGTCACTAGTGAGCTAGGGAACAGGAATGTTACCCCCAGGCCCGTGTTTCTTAGATGAACCATATAGCTGGCAAGCGTGAGATGTGAGTTGTGACGCCCCGTGTTTCCCCATGCACACACACACACAGACGGACGGCGAGGAGGCAGGCTGGCGCTCGGACCTGCTGCAGGCCGTGAGGGATGCGTTTGCCAGCGAGAGGGGCTGGCTGTGTGCTCAGCTACAGTCTGTCGTCAGTTCCCAGGGACTGCTGGACTCCACTGCAGTCGTGGACAAGATGGAGCAACTCTTTAAACAGCAGGTTATTCTTTTTTTGTAATCACTGAATGAGAATTTTTCTCGTGTACCATGATCTTCTATACCTTGACTGTATGTAACGCGGTTATCAAAACTAACCACTTTTCACGGCCTACAATAGTGCTGTAATAACGAATTCGGTTTTTATTTGAGTTGCAAAACAGTGGTGGCTTCCGTGCGCTCCCCTTCCCCCGGTGCGGCGAGGCCTCACGGCGCCCTCTCTCTGCCCAGGAGAAGCACCAGCACCAGTGGATGGAAAAGCTCGTCGCAGCCTCACGACGCGGTCTGCTGGTGGAGGTGCAGGACCTGCAGTCCCAGCTGCGAGATTCCAGCCTGCAGAGTCGGGAGAGGCTGCATCAGCTGCAGGAGGAAGGCAGCCAGGGCCAGATTCAGCTGCGCAGACAGGGTGAGGTCAGAGGTCGGGGTCCAGCCGAGACCGGCCAATGATTCCTTTGCCTTTTAGATGGCGTAGGTTCTCCCAACAATGTAGTGGAGTTGTACTATTTCTGTTTGGTGTAATTGAGTCCTGCATGCGGTTTGCTTTGGATGAGAGCTACCAAATTTAAAGCCACTGCTTTATTCTAAGGTGTCTCTGGGCAATGAAGATTTCAGGGCTGATTTCTCACTTCCTCAGCCTGTGATAGACGGTCCTGGCACCTTTTCTTAAATTTGCGTCCCTCCCTCCCGCACAGTTGCGCTCCTGGAGGAGCGACTGCAGCAGGAGCAGGCCTTGGTGGAGGACCTACGCACCTCTCTGACAGAGGAGCAGACGCGGGCCGCGGAGCAGAGCGCCCAGCTCAGGGCGGAGCGGGACGCCGTGGCGGAGCTGAGAGAGGCGCGGGAGCAGAGCAGCAAGACCCAGCAGGAGCTGCAGAATCAAGTCCACAAGCTCAGGTACAAGCTCGGGTACCCTCCTGCGTTGTCGGGTGAAGGGTTTTACTGTTAGCTTTTGACGCGCGGTGTGACAGGCGAGGAAAGGAACTGATGCGTGCGTGCGGGAGTGAAAGCGTCTTTCCGTCCTCAGGACGCGGCTGGAGAGCGAGGAGGCCGAGCGGCAGGCCTGTGAGGAGGCTGTGGGGCGGGAGCAGAACAGAGTGCAGGAGCTGCAGGAGGAGCTGGAGCAGGAGCGTCGCCTCAGCCGCTGCAGACATCAGGAGGAGCAGCAGTCGCACGAGGTGCAGCGTGCGCCCCTTTTAAACGTGCTCCTTTAGGCTTCAGCCCGTCTGGCCACGCCCCTTTTAAACGTGCTCCTTTTGGCTTCAGCCTGTCTCTGGCCACGCCCCTATTAAAAACGTTCTGCTTGTTTCTTGACTCGGCAGATACTGCGGCAGTCATTGAAGGAATGCAGTGCTCAGAGCAGCCAGCTGGGCGGCGCCCTGGAGCAGGAGCGTGTGGTCAGCAGCAACCTGCGCCGGGAGCTGCAGATTGAACAGTCTCGCTGCGAGGCCCTGATCAGCCAGGAGAGGGCGCGCACGAGCGATGTTCTCAGAGAGCTGGATGAGCTGCGCGCTCGCAACGACCAGCTCACCAGCGCCCTCGCCAGGGAGAAGGAAGACTATGCCCTCAAACTGGATGAGCTGCACGCTCGCGACGACCAGCTCACCAGCGCCCTCGCCAGGGAGAAGGAAGACCATGCCCAGAAGCTGAAGGAAGAACGCTCTCGCTACACCCAACTAGCCGACACCCTCTCCCGGGAACAGGACCGCTCCCGCCGCCTGGAGGAGGAGGCCCAGCAACACGCCGAGGGTGGGAAGTTCCTCCAGGAGCTCCAGGCCCAGCTGGAACAGGAGCGCAGGCAGGGAGAGGAGCTGGCGGCCACAGCGGCGCGTCTGCAGCAGCAGGCCCTCCACGCCCAGAGGCAGCTGGAGGCGGAGCGGGAGCGGGAGTCCGGGTCCCAGCTGAGGGCCACCATGGACGGGCTGCAGACCCAGCGGCGGGAGGTGAGCCGCAGCCTGGAGGCGGAGCGGCAGAGGGCGGCCCAGCTGCAGGCGGAGCTGGATGCCCTGAGGGAGAAGCTGCTGGCCGTCAGGGACAGGGAGAGGCAGCAGGAGGAGCAGAGGGAGCGGCTGAGGAGGCACGAGAGGCAGGAGCAAGCGGAGAGAGAGAGGCTACACGAGAGGACTAATGAGAAACTGGTGGGTTTTCCTCCGGAGCGCCTGACGAGAGTCTCGCCTTGGTGTTTCTGTTTTGTTTACGGTGGCAGCCCTCTCCTCCCACGCCCACAGTCTGAGCTGGAGATGCAGCGACACCAGGACCAGCAACGCCTCCAGCAGCTGCAGCAGACCCTCGCCAACCTGGATGAGCAGGAGCGCCAGCTGACCAGCCGGCACCGCCAGCAGGGCGGCGCCCTCCTGCGGAATCCGCACCAGCTCCTTATCGCCCAGCAGCAGCTGCAGCTCGCCTGTGCCAAGCTGGGGGGATTCTTGCACAAAGCTCGAGACAGGTGACGGGGGGGGAGGGGCTTTAATAGCCTAAAACGGGGTGCTGTGTCCACTGCTTTAAACTGCAGGTTTAATTTGGTTGATTTTTAAATGGTTTGGTCAATTTAAGGTTTAAATACTTTTTTATAAAGGAACTTCATTAATTAAACAATGGGTGTTTTTGTACTCGTAACCTGGTGTGTTGTGTTGCGGCGATAATGCTGAATGTGCCTGTGTAGACGGGACGGACCGACCCAGTCCGAGGAGCGTGACATGCAGGACCTGGTGCGCACCTTAACCAATCTGGACCGCGACCTGAAGCAGCTCGGCTCGCAGGTGACTGCCCGGCCTCACTCTGCTGACCCCGTGGGGTCAACACTGTCACTAACCTCTGTGCTGTGCCACAGAGGACGCAGTCCACCACCACCACCTCTTCCTCCTCCTCATCCGGTTTGGTGGAGCGCCTGTTCGGGGAGAACGCCGACCTTACTGCCCGAGTGGCAGCCCTCAGCGAGGACAAGGTGTCCCTGAAGCACTCCCTGTCCTGCCTTGAGAGGGAGTTACAGGTCCAGAGACAGGCCCGGCCCGCCAGGGAGCAGGTACTGCAGAATCTGCTGCCTGGGTATTGTTGTATAACAGCGCTGCTAAAATGTATTCGTTGGCGTAAACGTAACCAGACGCTTCCGACCGAGCCAGTAGAGCGTGATGCTGGGAAGAGCAGGATGTAGAAGATGACGGCGTTCTGTGTGACAGGTGAAGTCCCCTGAGCCCGTGGACGCGGCTCAGCTGTCAGAGAAACTGGCCTGGCAGAAAGAGCGTACTACCCTGCACACAGCCCTGCGAAAGGCCAACACCGAGCTCTCCAGGGTCACTGCAGAGATCGAGAACCGCCCCGTCGCTGACGGATCCAGCGGCTACAAGGTGAGGCTAACGCTGACCCTGTCTCCACTACCATCTCTGTAGTAGACTTAGTGTCAGGACCGTGAGCCAACTTTACTTATGTTCAGTTTTTTTTTTTCCTGCGGTTCCACCCTAGATGTAGATCTTAATGGACCTTCCAGGTTCTGGTCCCTCACTGTGACGTGACGTGACCCGGCCCCAGCGGTTAAGTTTGTTTTCCCTCCCCCAGATGCAGCGCCTGTACGGGAAGTATCTGCGAGCGGAGAGCTTCCGTAAAGCCCTGGTCTACCAGAAGAAGTACCTGCTGTTGCTCCTCGGAGGATTCCAGGACTGCGAGCAGGCCACCCTGTCGCTCATCGCCCGCATGGGGGCCTACCCTTCACCCGGGGACCTCCAAGCCTCCGCCCCGCGGTCACGCCCCATCAATCGCTTCCGGACGTCCGTCCGCGTGGTCATTGCCATCTCCCGGTGCGTTTAGCGGTTAGCGGTTAGCTTAGCGACCAAGCTTTTAATCAGTGCTTCTTGGGGTAAACGCTCCTTCCATCATGGGTGTTTGTGGTGGTTGTCCTCAGGTTGAGGTTCCTGGTCAGGAAGTGGCAGAAGGCCATCAGGAAAGGCCCGGTGGTGGCGGCTGCCGTGAACGGGCATGGACACAGCTCCGGTGATTAAGGGGACTCTGAGGGGGGCAGATCTTTGTGTTGGGGGTGTGTGTGGGGGGCCTGATGTTAGCTCTCTGCTCCCGCAGGCTCTCACGTCAGGACCGAGGTGTTGAGGCAGCACCCGGGAATCATCTACAACTCCCCGCCCACTCGGGACATGAGCCTCAGCCAACGGGACACCGTCTCGCCTCTGGTCCCGCCCATCAAGTCACCGTTCAGACTGCACGACAGGTCAGCTGGATCTTTGCCTGAGCACCCAGGAGAGACGTTCCAATCCCAGGGAACAATCAAAGCAAAGTGTCGTTTTATGCAAAACCAGTGTTTACTGGCACACACTCTGTGGTTTTGAGGCTGTGTACGGAGAAAGCATTTGGCAGCTCCGCCTGTGTTCTTTAACAACAGAAATGTTGGTGTTAATCTTCATTTGCTTTACAGTATTTAATCAGTTGGTCTATTGTCTCACAGTTCACCCATTCATACAGCGCTGCTTCCAGTTATGCCTCTGTCCCACTCTGGGTGAATGACAGTGACAGTTATGCCACTGCCCCACTCTGGGTGAATGACAGTGAGTTACGCCACTGCCCCACACTGTGTGAATGACGGTGACGGTTGCGCCTCTGTCCCACTCTGGGTGAATGACAGTGAGTTACGCCACTGTCCCACTCTGGGTGAATGACAGTGACAGTTATGCCACTGTCCCGCTCTGGGTGAATGACAGTGACAGTTATGCCACTGTCCCGCTCTGGGTGAATGACAGTGACAGTTACGCCACTGTCCCGCTCTGGGTGAATGACAGTGACAGTTACGCCACTGTCCCGCTCTGGGTGAATGAC
>JAOYSI010031447.1:0-30936 GCA_025775065.1 Hiodon alosoides
CGCACGCACTCAGGCAGACATGCAGGCAGGCACTCACACAGACACGCACGCACTCAGGCAGACATGCAGGCAGGCACACACACAGACATGCACGCACTCAGGCAGACATGCAGGCAGGTACACACACAGACACGCACGCACTCAGGCGGACATGCAGGCAGGTACACACACAGACGTGCACGCACTCAGGCACGCACGCACGCACGCACTCAGGCAGACATGCAGACACGCACACAGGCACGCACTCAGGCAGACACGCAGGGATGCACTTAGGCAGACACAAAGACACGCACGCACTCAGGCAGACATGCAGACACGCACACAGGCACACACTCAGGAATGCACTAAGGCAGACACAAAGACACACACACGCTCAGGCAGACATGCAGGAACCCACACACTCAGGTAGACACGCACACACAGACAGACAGACAGGCAGGCAAACACGCATGGCCCTAAAAAACACAATTGCACACCTGCTTGGCCAATGACAGTTTCTTGTTCAGGGTGTCAATTTGTTCCTCCACTGAGCGGATCTTCCTCAGCGCTTCCTCGTCGGCCATCTTCTTCCCCTCCCTCCTCTCCCTCTCTTCCAGCTCTCGCAGTCGCTGTTTCAGCTCTTCTGCCTGATGGATTAAAATAAAACTCGCTATACCACTCAGTCCCGTCACTCATCTGACGGTCGCTATACCACTCAGTCCCGTCACTCATCTGACGGTGGCTATACCACTCAGTCCCGTCACTCATCTGACGGTGGCTATACCACTCAGTCCGTCACTCATCTGACGGTGGCTATACCACTCAGTCCGTCACTCAACCACTCAGTCCCGTCACTCATCTGGCAGTTACTTGGTTACTATACCGCTCAGTGCCATAACTCATCTGACGGTTACTATACCACCCAGTTCCGTCACAGAAACGCTCATCCGCCATTTGTCTGACAGAATATACCACCACAACTCCTTCACTCAAATCAGACAGGTCTTTTAGCAATTAATATGTGGTTTGATTTGATATGTGATGTGAGTTTACTGATTATGAATGTCAATATTATTGACATGAACACACACAAAGCACACAAGTTTAAAATGCACGTTAACCATGACAGACTGTACCTCTGATTTGGCCTTCTTCTCAGCTGCCATCAGCTGCACCTTGTCGCGCTGCTCCTTGGGCGCCGAGCGGTACATGTCTAACAGCAGCTTCATCTCCCTCTGAGACTCCTGTGCTTTCCTGTGAGGGAGGGCATATCACCACAAATCATCCAATCAACACTACAACTGCAACAATTATTATCAGCATCATTACAATATGATAGAAACCATTTCAACAGCTACATGTTAACTCATAGTTAAAGGAAAAATATTTCCCATGTTTGTAATTATCTATCAGTTGATGATGATGACGCGACTTACTTCAGCTCTGTTCTGACAATTTTCAGTTGCTCTATTTCTTTTCTTTTGGGTCCTCCAATCAGAGCACAGCGTTCTACAGATGTCTCATCTGATTGGCTACTGGTGCTGGCCCTCTCCCGCTCCTCCTTCACCGACCCGCCTCCACGAGAAGCCCTTTCCCGTTCCCTCTCTCTTTCCTTGTCTTTCTCCTCCTCCTTCACTCCTTCTGTCTCCGTCCCTGGCTCAGTCTTCACAGATGGACCTGAGAGTGACAGTTATAACCTATTATGTAACCAATGGATCAAAAATGAAAATTTAGGCGTTAAATCATACAACAACACTTAAGACAAACCATCACTCAATGGACATGAACAAATAAATTTAACATGCAGATGATTGATCACTAGAGGAATTACAGGTGCTGGTGGGAGTGACAGAGCCGTTGTCGGACTCCAATTTGACAGAGACGTCACAGGAAAGGGCTGGGGTTAGGGGGGAGGCTGTCTCTTCTTTCACATCCAGTTCCGTGCTTGACTGTGACTGGAGGATGGAGCTGCCCTTCACTGCCCGGGCCTACCATACAAAGAGGGAGGGGTTAACGGATTCCTCACAATCTCTACCTGCTCTAAAACACTGGCGATCAATCCTACTTTGACCTCCTCGACTCCCTTAACCGAGGTAAACGGAGCGTCTGTAAAAGTCCAGACACCCACCTTTTACCTCCCTCATGGCCCTCCTCCACACTCACCTGACACAGCTCGGCCTGGGTCTCTCTCAGTCTCAGTTTGTACTTCACCACTTCGCCCTTCATCTGCTGGTTGTGGGTCTGCAGGGTGCTGATCAGGTGTCGCATCTCCCTGTTAATAGGGCCTGAGAGAGAGGGAGAGAGGAGGTGAGACTACTCGAGGATAACTGCAACATTACATGACAATGCTCATTTGCTCAGCAGATGCCACCATGTCCAGAACTACTTGCTTCCTTCTGTGACACCATTACTGCGCTGGATTAACATTCCTACTGCTGTGTTGGTTCATCACTGTGGCTTTCGTGTGAAATCGATACCCGATTGTGTAAACCCAACATTGCATGTTCCCTGCACTGGATTTGCACTGTCGCAGGCTAACTGCGGCATTGACCAAACACTTTGGACTAGGCCCGTCCTCAGCTGCAATGCTACGCCGCGCTCAAGGCCAGCTAAAGGGGATGGTGCACAAGGCCTTTACTTACCCGCTTGCTCATTTGCAGCGAGGGTCTGCTCAAACTCGATCCTCAGCATCTCATACTCCTTGCGCACCTGAGCCAAGGTGTCCTCCAGCTGGATCACCTCGGTGCGGACCTTCCGCTGGAGAGACACTTCGTCGTTCTGAAATGGATAACATGCAGTTATGTACACACTCCAAACTCCAAACTCCAAACTCCAAACTCCATCCCAGTACCTCCATGTGGTCCAGCTGTCGGAGACGAGCTGTCCTGGTCGTGTTGAGCCGTGCGCGGGTCTCATCAAGCTGGGACTTCAGCACCAGCGACTCGTTGTAGAGGACAGAGAACTGGGACTGGAGACAGCGGTACTCTGAGCTGTCTCTCACCACTCCCTCGGCCCGGCAGTAGAGCTCAACCTGAAGGGGCGGGGAGGGGGGGTTAAATCGCAATGGTCAATGGGCTGGATTTAACGCAACATAAAACAGACAGGGTAGACAACTCTACATTAAACCTCTCTAGAAAAGGACTGATCCCATTACTTGTACTACTGCAAGTACTATTATTACTATGCAAGACAGAACCAACATGAGTGGGTAAAGAATTGATACTGTGCAGTGACAGTGCATTATGCAGCTCGAAAATGCTTGGCTTTTGTGCAGAGGAGGTTTTGACGCCACTGCCCCGTGTTCTCACCCTCATGTTGTTGTTTTCCTGGGCCACCGTCTGCAGGTCCTGTTGGAGCTTCTGCAGCTCGCTGAGCCGATTCTCAGCCAGTTCCCTGTTCTCCTCCAGCTCGCTGTTCATCTCCTCAAACTACGAGAGCCAGACCAGAGGACATGCATCGGAACAGGGGAGGCACTGACGTTGTCAAATCCGCCCCCGTATACATTATCGCGATGTTACCGCGATGATGTGAGACCTAGAGAGTCGTGCCCACCTTTCTCTTGTTGATGGTGATGGTGCCACACACGCTGCTGGCCTCTCCGCACACCTTGTACCCTTTACTGTTTACCTGCAGAGTAAAACACCAGCACCACTAAAACTGGAGTTTCAAAGAATCATGCAGATGTACACTGTGAAGAGATGGGGTCTCTCTTTTTCCAACAAGCACACACACACACACAATTCCGCATTTGAAATCCCATCACACACTGAAACACTCTCGTATGCGTCGATGAAATCCTGTAGTTAATTCTTAATTTCGAATGTGTATGCATGAGTGTTTTAATAGCATGTGCAAGATGTATATTCCAGAAGTTTTAAATTCATCCTGTGCGCCCCCACATGCCCATACTCAAACACACAGCTCAAACTCACCCTCTCTAACACCTCCCCCAGGTGAGTGTTGAGCCGGTTCTCCCGACGGCGGATCTTCTCCATGTCCCACTGAAGTTCCTCAATCAGGACCTGTAGATCGCTGATCCGACTGTCAGCCTTGGACACAGCCCGGCCCAGAGACCGAGACTGAGGCAGAGAGAAACACCAAACCTTTTTTTCCTAACCGCCAAAAGCAGCTGCTCAATACAACAGTGTAAAAAATAAACAGGTGTCCGTACCATCATAGTGAGTGCACAGTATTCTAACATCTGAATATCATCACCTCATTGGTCATATATGTGTGCCTCTCCTGAAGCTGATCAGTCAGCTGACGTAACCGCTCGTTTTCATTGGCTAGGAGATTGTTCAGCTGTGAAGCCACCTGCCAGCAGATGCCCTCTGTAACCACACGCACAGAAATACAGTCACATGACACAGCCCATCGCGGGTTTAACAGCATGTTCCCGAGCGATGCTTCTAACAGGTTCCACTGTCACCGTCTCTTATTCGACAGCTCGAAAAAAAACAAACAACACAGCTCCTAACTCCAACTAAGAGAGCGGGTCCTTCCATCGAATCCACCCAGCACTGCCATTTACCTTTCCCTGATTGCAAATCCTTCTCCATTAAGTCTATAGTGTTCTTAAAGTTGTCATAGATCTCAGCCACCCGATTGGCCAGCTTCAGACTTGACTCCACCCGCTCCTGCAGTTCCGCCTCCATCTCCTCACAGCTGCTGCTGGCAATTGTGGCCAGGAAGGATGTGGCCGCCTCCCCTTGGTGTCCTGGACCATACATTGCATCACTCTAGTACAAAATACTAGAGACTGATTATATACATATGCCCCATAAACTCTTCTCTTGTTCCAGAACGACACACTACGGCACTGCTGATAATCTATAAACTGCATGTATTAAAGCATATATTCATCCTTAAAGAAGCTGTGCCGCTACTTTCTACCTTTCCAGTCTCAGCAACTGTTAACAGGGCAATGGTGTGGAGACATCACTATCTGCGATCCCTTCACGCCTGTCATTACCCTCACCTCTTTCTCTGACCCGCTCCTGGTTGGAGTCTCCATCAGGCTCAGGGGTCTCTGGTTTCAGACTTCGCCCCTCCCCAGCCAGGTGATCCGAAGGCTCGCTTCCAGATAGGTCATAGCGTCGGCCGATGAGACGTACGTTTTCATCAAACTGACAGAGCGAGAGAGATACTGAGCGATTTGCAGCTCAAAAGATGCAGCGTTTAATGTGCAGCATTGGTGACTTGGCTCGAGACCAAAGGTGTATTGGAAGCAGGCGTTCTGGTTACCTGGTTCCAGTAGCGATTCAGAATGAGCAGACTGGCGTCGTCTGTGGCCTGCCGCGTTTCCAGTCTCTCGGCTCTCTCCCGGAGCTCGTCCTCAATCACCTGCACGTCAATCAGAGCTCATCACTAAATGTGCTCTTCACTTAAAGTGGAAGGCACTCACACCTCAATTCACAAAGCTATTTTGCAAAAGCTAAACTCATGTTCTAAAAGGAAAAACAACCTAAATCAGTGTGGCATGCAGCTTAGGGCCACAGCCACAAGCTCCGGAGAAACAGACTGGACAGCCATGCTGGAGGGCCACTCTAAGGACCTCCTTACGCACCCGAGTGTGGTTGCATAATGAGCTACACTCAGGTGCATGAAATCAAAGAGCACAATAAGAGCGAGTTCGGTGGCCTGAAAGGTCTGTGGTTGGAAGTTTGTAAGCTGGTCTTATTACCTAATCATTGTAAAGTTTGAAATGTTTATTTAAATCTGAAAAAGTATCTCCAATGTGCAAAATCGGAGCCTCTGCGGTTTTGGTTGAGTTATTGTATTGTGTGAATTAAAATTCCCAATAAAAGGCAAAACACTCCTCCGGTGTCCCTATCCCCAGCTGTTCCCAGACCGGGCCAGCCCTGGGCACACCCATTCAAACATGCATTAAGAACCCCCCCCACTAATTATTAGGACTGTTCTTGCAAAACAATCTGATGGGTTGTGCAGTGATTAGATTGGGATGGAGAGGTGCATGACCTAAATACCTGTCTTTGGTCAAGGGCCTCGCCCAATTTCCTGTTCTTCACCTGAAGAGCTTTCACATCCTGCTCCTCCTAAATAGGGGAAAGCAGGCAAGATTCAATAACATTAGTCACATCGAGGGATTCACATTCCTCTCCTTTTCAACATATTTATCCACTCTCCGGTGGGTGCAGTCTGACCAGTTCATCTTCAGCCATTGGATAAAAGCTTTGCTTTCCATATCCACCCTCACCCGCCCTCCATGATGAGCCATCCTTAATATTAGATCTTAGATTTCCAAATTTCTTATGCCGAAAGCTTAAAAAATGAAAAGTTAGGCCATGATAGCGGCTAAACACAGAAAGGAATCCCCAATTTTCCAACAGCATGGCGAGGAGGTTTGTCTCAAATGATTCCCACCCATCTCTTAGCCTAGGTGTTGCTTTTCCAATCGTGCAGAGCTGTAATGGGCAAATTATATGACCTGCATTAGAACCTGCAAAATTCTATTACAGATCACAGGGCTCAGTCTGCGCTCAATTGAGTGCCTTTACTGACTGAGCCAATCCGGAGGAACCCTCCCCCCTTTTTTAAGCATTAATTTTTTTTTTTATCTCAATTGCTACGTGGTCTTACTTTTCCTTTATGTCTAATCAACCTTCACTTTATTCTACACTTGCAGTCTGCATTCTCACTAATATCAGTTGTTTTAGATCACCCCCACACCAACTGCCCTTGACTGGTTTCCTAAAGCTAACAAAGATTATCCTCCTAAAAATATAATAATATAATAATTAATTCAGCAGCCTGATTACTAATCCCTCATACTCAAAACACAAGCTTTCCTCTCCTGAAGTTGATACACAAATCCATTTGATGTTACATAAAACTAGGAACAACAGATACACGCAAACATCGGCACAAAGAACAGCACCCCTGTGGACTCACCAAGTTAGACACCCCTCCCAGCTTAATGACGGTCTCCACTGCAGTGCTCCCGCCCCCTGCCCCAACTCCAGCCCCCTCATCTCCTGCTTCGCGCTCTCTCCGTTTCTCAGGGGGTGCACCAGAAGAGCTGGAGCTACCGGGATCACACGGCCGTTTCTGTCCTGACATCCTCAAAGCTCAGAGGTTTGAGGCGGGCCTGCAGTGAGACGGACATAGACACATTTAGAATAATGTATACAAGGGGAATGAATTCACTGGGGATATGTAAACACATCCCACCATAACAGCTTCATGTGACCAGGTGATATCTGAAACATCTCCTTATGACCCTTATTGTACCATGACACAATATGGTTAGTATTTGGGGCTTTGCTTGGATATCCAATAAGGAAAACGAGGTGCCATTTTTACATTCTTACAGAGCACAAACAAAGAGGTCCAATGGTCTGTCAGTATGCATGCAATAAACAGAAACACAGACTTTACCAATAAATGCTATAATTTTCTATAATCTCAAATTGATTATGGGTTTCAGTTATAAATTATTAAAGAATATTTAAGAATTTCACATGGTTGTATTTTCAATCTTCCACTACAGTTATTGCTGTACACGTCCATCCAGTAATAAGCACCTGTTTCCGACCCAGTTGGATCGTACGTACGCCACATTTAATCGAAATTGAACACCGAATCGAAAATAGCAATAGTAGAGTGCGGTTCCGTTACGTCAAATCATTCCCGTCAATCTGGTTTTACATATGCAGTAAGCATAGCCAAGATTTCAAAGCATCTCAGTTTTTAAAAACCGATTTGGTCGATCTACCAAAGCCAGCTTTAAGAATCTAGCTCTTGCTCATTACAACACTTTATCGCCGTTTGACCAACTAGCTGATCGGCTGCAATTTATTATTTTTCTTTAGTGACTACAGATGTGCAGATAGGACCGATTTACCGGATATCGACTAGGTATGAAAAAGAAATAGCTAGCTTATTTAAACTAAATTGATGATTTATAAGGTTCTTATTTGCCTAACCAGTATTTAAATTTCTGATTAAAAATTTAGCGGTCGCTACCATTAGACAGATTTAATTTTACACGTTAAATTCTTACCAAATTTGTATATACGGATTATTATTAATATTTTCGTCTTACCCTCCAGATCCGCTTTCAGAAACGGATGCCCTCTTCCATGGGGCCAAATTTTAGCCAATCGCAGTGAACCAGACGTTCATTCAGAAACAATTATCTATTATTGCGCCATCCTGTGACCGGAGGACTTTCCTCTCCTATCTGTTGAAGCAGAGACGTTGGAAATTACGTGAATTGATAGATAGATAGGTATGTACTTCATTTTATTTTATTAAGTAAAGAGTTATTGTTTATTGCTCATTTCTTCACATTTTTTAATTTAAGAGGAGGGCAGTGTAGTTAGTGTGTTTCTGACTGTTTAATTAATACATAGTATGTTTCTGGCAAGTTGAATTAATACATTTCTAGAGACCGGTTTATGTTACCAATGTGCTTAAATTTGAGACTATTTCATCACCACATGAAGGAGAAGTGCTGCCTGCCTAACGGTATCCCAGCAGCAGTGTTTGATGTAGGCAGAATGGGGAATGTGTGACAAAAATATACAGCTACTGTGCCCATGCAATGTAACGTCTGAGTGACAGTGCTGTTACAACTTTGTATTTTTATTCTAGAAACAGTCCTCTCCTCCCTCCGATCTCCTCTTCTGCTACACCGAAGGGCTGAGAAGAATTTTGTCAGCGTGGGTTCATATTTTTAGAGATGGGATTGGTGAAGAACAATGTTTTTTGTAGGTCAAACATTATGAAAGGGTATCAAAGAGCAAGATTAACAACAGTAATTTAAACTCTGTGAACTGTGTCAGCAGTGTCTGAACTGTGTCTAATTGGCTGTAAATAGATAAAGTAAAATAATGCTATCACCATATCTGCATTGACATTTTCAGTTGTGCACACGCAGACATAGAGCAAGAAAGGAAGAGATAGAGAGAGGGCACAAAGTGTAACAGCGTAACTGTTATTATCATACAATGTTATCAGCTTCCAAATGTTTAGCCTTTGAAATAGGTATTGGTCAAAGGAGAAGAAAATAATCAGGTTGATGTGTTTCATCCTTGTCTGACTAGAGCAGTGGCTTGTTACAAACAAGTTATACTTGGTTAAGGTTGTACATTTTAAGGTAGAGAAAAAAAATGATAAAATGGAAATGGAGGATTATAAATAGAGTAATTGTCTTTTGATATTCTATAATTTTTTATAGAACTATTGAAAGAGCATTTGGGGTCACCTTAAAAGCTATAACTTCTGTTAACTTAATTTATTAAATTTAATGTTACTATGAATATAGTAGGCCTTTTGCTTAAAAGCCTTTGTAATTGAACACCTGTATGTATATATTATATGATTTATCCCTAGGTACAGTCTTTAATTAATTGGCGGAACTGTTGGAAAATAGCACACATACATAAAATATGCAATAAAACTTACACTGCACTAAAATTTACGTTACAGGTCACACAATGCATTTGGGCAGGTAGTATTCTCCTGACATCCGTCAAACTCAGTCGGACTGCCAGATGGTGAAGTGTGAGTCCAATGCAGGCAACTTTGCGCCATCACAGCTAATGCTTGGCCTTGCGCAAGGTGATCTTAGACTTGTGTGCAGCTACGTGGCCATGGAAACTCATGTCATGAAACTCCCGAAGAACAGTTCTTGGGCTGACGTTGGTTCCAGAGGCCGTTTGCAGCTCTGTAATGACTCTTGCAACCAAAGACAGACAGACCATTTTTACGTACTACGTGCTTCAGCATTCGGAGGGCCCATTCGTGAACTTTTGCGGCCTACCACTTTGCAGCTGAGATGTTGTCCTAGACGTTTCTACTTAACAATAACAGCGCTAACAGTTTTTCATTCTGCTGACAATGTTTTTCTCTTGTGATTGCATGACTGCCTGCTTGATTTTATACACTTGTCAGCAAGGTGTGGGCCTGAAATGGCAAAATCCATTAATTTGAAGGGGTGTCCACATACTTTCGGCCATGTTTATGCATCTCAGAATCAAACTCATTGTTTGAAATCAGTTAGACTTTTGCCCTACACATTTTTTTGCAGGACAAATACTGGACGTAAAGACATCGTTTCCTTCTCACTCGTCCAGTTAAATTACCTGAGGAACAACACGCCCGTGTCACATCATACACAGCCCCACCCCCATAGCAATCCGAAGTTTAATAAGTAGCGCGTAGCTCCTACTGCTCGTTCTCAATTACCGCAAACAGAGGAGCTAGTACTTTCTTGTATTGCTGTCGGACCAACGCTTTACTGACAAGTAAGTTCAGTTAGCATTTTATTTTATCAGTACACAACTATTACTTAATGTATTACGATATCTATTCAGTTCTGAAAGAGCCAATATAACCTAAGTCATATTTTCGAAAAGCGAAAAGTTATATACTGATGTCTCAACCGAGTATTATGGTTGCTATGACTTAAGTATTTGGACAGAATGTGTTTTGTCATATTACGTTTTGAACCTTGCATTGGACTTATTATTTGAGTGCGTTTGATCTCGACAATGGAAATTACATTTTGTTGAACCTGCTGCCATTCTCGCTCTGCAGTTCCGTCATCGGAGCGGTTTATTTGTCAGAATTGCTGTTTCCTTGCAGTGTGTAAATGCATTAAATTAACGTATTCATGCCATTACAAAATCTATTTTTCTTAAAATGAAAACGAATACCACTGCAACGAAGCGGTACACGGTTAATTGTCATACCAAATTAGGATATCCTGGTCCTAGAGAATTTTGCAATCAGTCGCATTAGACAAATCGAATATGTGTACTTTGAGTTTTCCCTCATGCTGTAAATGATTAACCTAACTCGCCTATGGTAATACACCCACTTATTTTGTCCCCTGGGCTCTGTGTTGCCTAGACGCAGGCAGACTTTGATTTTTGCTGTGAACTGTGAACTTTTTTTTTCTGGAAAATCTGACACAATCAGCATTTCGACTAAAGTTCACCCGTGAACTTCAGGCAAATATTGATACAGGAGAGAGTGAGCCAGAGCAACCCACATCCAATGGGAATTGGCTGCAAGATGAAACGCCTCTTTTAATACTGTAATATCCAATCTGAATTGGTGCACCAGTGACAATAAGTCCTGGTCAATAAGTTGTGTCCTGTCAGTAAATGAATACGAACAATTTATATATCAATCATTGATTCTGTTGCTCAAAATGGGTTTGATGTTTAATATGCAAACTGTTCTCTCCTTGTCAGGATGACTCACCAGTTTCCATCCCTCTCTCCGGAGCAGAAGAAGGAGCTCTCCACCATTGCGCAGCAAATCGTTGCTCCAGGAAAGGGCATCCTTGCTGCAGATGAGTCCGTCGGTGAGCAGAAAGGCTGGCCAGAAATGTTTGTGTACGAGAAGTCAATGGGTTTGTGACAGGTTATGTCACGAGGGGTGATGTCGGGGCTAAACGCTTTCTCCCTGATGCAGACTAACATCTCTCCCGTTGCTGCAGGTACTATGGGGAATCGCCTGCAGAAGATCAAGGTGGAGAACACGGAGGAGAACCGGCGCTATTTCCGTGACCTGCTCTTCTCTGTTGATTCCTCCATTGCTAACAGCGT
The DNA here is from genome assembly GCA_025775065.1 of Hiodon alosoides. Lineage (NCBI taxonomy): Eukaryota > Metazoa > Chordata > Actinopteri > Hiodontiformes > Hiodontidae > Hiodon > Hiodon alosoides. The sequence continues at coordinate 11,562 of JAOYSI010031447.1, forward strand.
GGGAGGTGTCATCTTATTCCACGAGACACTATACCAGAAGTCTGACAAGGGGGTGCCGTTTCCCAAAGTCATTAAAGAGAAGGGCATTGTGGTGGGAATCAAGGTGAGATGTGTATCCGTCTCCACAAATCATTGCAGTGCAGAAGTAGAGAACTGCAAAATGGAATTCTTAGTGACTCGGCCCCCCTCCCTACTACCAGAATAATCAGCAGGCACAGAGCCGAAATGATGCAGATTTGGGTTGTGTGCGTTCCCATTTCTCCAGGTGGACAATGGGACTGCAGCACTGAATGGAACCAATGGAGAGACAACAACACAGGGTAAATTCCACTCCAGATTTCCATAATTGTTAGTTGCCTGTGCATTATATTATGCACAAAATATTAACTTTTGTAAGCTATACAAATGCATTAGATTTTCTGGAGCAATTAAACTGAAGCATTTTCTTTACTTACAGGTCTTGCATAAACACTAATTTAACGGTAAATTGTGTTAAACTTACTGATGAATGGTAAAGTTCAAGTTTCTCTCTTCCAGGGCTTGATGGCCTGTCAGAGCGTTGTGCTCAGTACAAGAAGGACGGCTGTGATTTTGCTAAGTGGAGGTGTGTCCTGAAGATATCCAATGGTTGCCCCTCTGCCCTTGCAATTGCAGAGAATGCTAACGTGCTTGCCAGATATGCAAGCATCTGCCAACAGGTATTTGTTTGACTTTTACTCTTACTGTCTTTACTTGCACTCAGTCAGCACTTTCATGTTCTCCATATTATTCTAGGAAAAACCCTGTGATGCCACATTTTTTGTAATGTGTAAAAATACATATCCAGCATGTGACCCAAGTATAAAAGGTTCGAGTTGTAAACCCTATGGCTGTAGAGGAAAAGCGTACATTCATTATTTATCTCAGTAATCCATCTGAATGTGTCGGGAAAAACGGACTATTCTGCTTTAGTAAGTCTTTTTTCCCCATGACAGAACGGCCTGGTTCCCATTGTTGAGCCAGAGATCCTGCCTGATGGAGATCATGACTTGATGCGCTGCCAGTATGTCACAGAAAAGGTAGTTGTACTTACAGGGCCTGGTCTGTTTGTCTGATCCATTTCTTGATGGAAATGTGCAGTTATCTCCCTCATCTTTTTCCCCATTCAGGTATTGGCAGCTGTGTACAAGGCCCTTTCTGATCACCATGTTTACCTGGAAGGTACTCTCCTGAAGCCAAATATGGTTACAGCAGGACACGCCTGCCCAAAGAAGTACACCCCCCAGGAGGTTGCCATGGCAACAGTCACTGCCCTTAGGCGCACAGTTCCTGCATCTGTGCCTGGTAAGAGGGCGGCAAGATGGTGGGAATGGGATTGGGTAAAAAATAAAGTATGTGTGAACACTGTTTTCAGAGGTAGAGCTGGTGTATGGCAGTAACCAGACCGGAAGATGGCACTAAAGGGCTGTCGGGACTCTAAAGGGTGTTTAAATGACGGAGAAAATGACAAAACGGAAGGCAACGAGGTACATTTGCAAGGTCAATGTTTGCAATTATGTGTTTTAAATTGTGTTCCTAGGAATCTGTTTCTTGTCTGGGGGCCAGAGTGAAGAAGAGGCTTCCCTTAACCTGAATGCCATCAATCAGACACCCATGCACCGGCCCTGGAAGCTGACATTCTCTTATGGACGTGCACTGCAGGCCTCAGCTCTTGCTGCCTGGCAAGGCAAGCCAGGGAACAAACAGGCTTCACAGGAGGCTTTCTGCACCCGTGCCAAGGTAAGTGGCATGGCCTAAGAAAACCCCATCGAAACAGGAAGTAATGCCCTCATAAGTAATGTTTGGTAGCAAAATTGGTTAAAGGTCATGGGCTATATTTATAATGTATGCCTGGCTTGTATTTATACTTGTATTTTTTTAAATAATATGAATGCTTCTTAGTGGTTTCTTATAATGTAGGGATATATTTCCTACATTCCTCAGATCAACAGTCTGGCTTCGAAAGGGGAGTACAAGGCCACGGGACAGGCTGACCAGGCTGCCATGCAGTCTCTGTACACTGCCAGCTACGTCTATTAGAATGCTTTGTTAACGTAAACGTACACCATGCACACCAACAGCTACAGCACCTGGCAGACATACTACTCAGATTTATCAGGGAGCAGTAAACTACTGTAAACCATATGCTGCTGCCCTAATGGCTGAATAACCTGTTGGGATAAAAGTATAGCAGGATATATACACATACCTGGTTTAACTGTCGACCAGTCTCTGTGTTGCAACGATACTGGAATAAATTGAGAAAATTCTGTATTGTTGCTGAATTTTGTCTTAAAGGGCTCAATATACATTTTGCACAGTCCAGACACTTGGTTTTTATTTCTCTCTCAGCACTGTCAATGCAATGCACTACAGAATGTGAACACAATAGTGGGACACCACACTCAGAGGGAGGTATTACTGCAAATTTCCTATTCACAGAATCTTCATTAAAGAAATGGCATAAACTCCACTGTCATATTACTATTGTTACCTCATTGTTTAGACAATACACAGGTCCACCGTGACAAAACACTCTATACACTAAACTAGTGTATGTGATGTGATTAAATGAATGATAATTAAAGCTAGGCCCTTGGTAATGATCTTTAAGTATTGCTTAATCTACCCTCCAAAACACTGGAGTCTGGGGAGGCATTGGTGTATGGCTAGGTGAGGGGATGAGAAATTAGCATGGGCTAGGGGGAGGCAGCAAGTGGTAGCTGGGGAGACAGAGAGCCTTGGGCGTTGAGAAGGACATTGCACACCTGCTCTGTCATGAGCAGCTGGTAAACTTGCTTGTTGGACAGTCACTCTGTGAAGCGTGGGTGAAACCGTTTAAAGATGGAGGGCAGATTGTTCTTGTGTGCCTCATCCAGGGCTGTCCAACCCCAGGCATCCCGCTCCTTTGGTCAGGGAGAAATGTTTGAGAAAGAAGACAAGGAATGGTGACACATGAAATTCTTCCTTCAACAAATGCTTTCATCATGAATTAGAGATGACACAATTTACCTAAGTTGTGCCTCTTAACACTCTGTTCAAACTCAACTAACTGCACTGAATACTGACTACTGTTTCAATTAACAATATTGAAGGTATAATACAATTATGAAATACGGTAGAACTCTAGCTCCATGAAAGATAAAATTGTGAGACAGTGTACATAACAAGCAACTCACCACAGAAGCTCAATTCCTGTTCTGACAGGTAATACAACTGTAGCTCCCTTCATTCGCAGTAGTCTTATAATATTATAGTGCCTGAAACACAATTTAGCTGTTAAGTAGTACTAAACAGGATGGGACTTTTTAGAAGGAACCTCTGATCAACATGCCGAAATTGTACATTGCTAAGGAAACAGCAAAAAAACTTGTAAATAAAAAACTGATTTTGTTTTCGTCATTCAGCACAGTGAACCAGAGTAGTACCTGTTCTTGATTTCCAGGTGAATGGGTGTGTGTCCAAAGCAGTCTTTCAGCTGGGTGGAAGCCCCCTTTGCCAGCAGGTACTTGACCATGTCCATCTTACCTACACCACATGCCCTGTGAAGAGGGGATGGAGCCATCACTATCCATCTTAAAATGAGAGAAGAAAGAAAAAAAGAGAGATATGAAGTATATCCAGTACAAGAGAGAGTGGACACAACTGTCAAATGAAGTAGCCAAACAAAGGGGAATACAGTGGCAGTGTATCACCCACTCTAAAATCTCCTGCAGAGACAGGAAGTTGTTGTTCTCCACTGATACACAAGCAAAGGAGGGAAGCAAAAATCCCAGGATGTTCTTCATCTCCTAAATTGAAGACTATTCTGCTTTTTACAGTTGACGGCTACAATGTATGTTTCAGGAATAATACTTATGAAAAGCCAGCCCATACAATGGCGTTTTTGCTCTTGAGCCAGGTGAGTTTCAGCACTTCCCCACCGAGCGCAAGAACTTCCAGTCCTTTTTGATTGCACCAAGAAGGATAATTGGCTTCAAGGAGCTGTGTGTCTAATCCATAACCCTGAAATGAGACCCGTTACAAGGCAGTGTACTAGCTGCTATCATAATACATTATTTACAATTGTTGTATTGCAGGATTTGAATAAACTTTTTTTTTGTCTAACGCGTTTCGGTACCACGTTAATCTTAAATCGTTATTAGATGTCTAACAAGCTATTCAAGAATAACGATCGAGGTGCTATTTAACTAGGGCACTATAGCTGGGCTACGTCTACCTTTGTGCAAGGAGTCAACTTCAGTTTTTTAGATTTACGACACTTCTGAGTATGATAATCCTAAGAATCCCAAAACAGTTAAGTAATTATTTAACAACCATGTCATCTACGACGCATCTAATTCAAAATCCCCTTCAGCTTCAACTCTCTCTTAAATCCCTTAACTCACAAATAACCGTTGAAACAATCACGAGACAACGCGACTGAGCAACTGTCTGTCTCCTGTGTAATGTTGCTTCATACTATTTTACAGTCAAAGCAAAATAGACGTGTATATAGCCGGCGAATCCCCCCCAAGCAGGCAGATCTTGGTTTAATGCGGTTTAATTATGCAAACGAACGTTTTTTCATAAAACATACATCACTTTGGGAAGATATGGCGAGAATATACTCTTATTTTGCTTGAGCTTTTGTGAGTTATGTTTCACGTTAACGAGCATTTAATGTTAACGATTGTGTGCATATTTTTATCCGTGTAAACCAGGGCTGTCCGAACTACGGCCCGCAACCCTTCTTCATCAGGCCCGCAGAGCAATTACTTGTTATAATTAAAAACGGCACTATCCTAAAAATAATAATTGGGCGATAACAATTGACAGATTAATTGAAGGTGTAATATAAATTAACCAACAAAAAACCAAACAAAGACAAAAAAAGTATTTCCCCTTTAAACTTTCTACTTCCTCTGCCTCCCCCTTCCCCCGCGCACCAGTTATTGGGAAAACTCGCGCTCACTTTTTTCCTTTTTAGTTTGTTAGTCACACAATGGCGGCTGTTAAAAACAAGAGAGAGGTGGAAAGTGAATGTCGTCGGTTCCAAAACAGGTGGCTCTGTGATTATTATTATTATTTTTTTTACAAAACATAAAGGTAAATGTGTTTGCTTAATTTGCCAAGAAGCGGTGGCAGTAATGAAATAATTTAATGTAAAACGACACTACGAAACGAACTCACCGATCCTGCATGGTTAGCAGACCGTGGCTTTTTAGTTGACAATCACGGGGCAACTAAATACACTGAACACTAGCCTTCAAGGGGAAAACGCCGTCTTTTCACGAATGCAGTCGATTGTGAAGATTGCTGCGCACTTCCCATCACTTAAACCTATCATTGATAGTTTTTTCCAATGAAAGTATCTCTGGATCAATGGGGAAATATGAGTAGATTATATCTGTTTTAATTGCAGAGTTCAACAAACGCTTTGAAGACTTTTCAGATATTGACAAGTACGTTCAGATTTGCTTTTGCCCCTTCACAGTCAATATTGATGAAACACGTCAAAACTTGCAGTTGGAACTCACTGCGTGTGTGTACATGGTGTAATTTACAATGTTGTGTTTATACTTGCGGCCCGTCGTTTATTTCCTGATCGCCTGATCTGGCCCTCAAGGCAAAAAGTTCCTCTGGTGTCTAAACTATTTCTTTGATCTATATAGGAAATTTGGTGTGCAGAGCACGTTTTTAAAACCATATAATATTCGTAATTGTTTACTTGCACGTGCCAATATTAAGGTTTTTGACAAAAACCAAAAATATATATTTTAATTTTTTTTTTTATATGTCATGCAAGTTCGGTTATCTTTTTTAAGTTATCTTTGTAAGGTATGCGTGTTTACAGCATTGAGAAGAGACAATAGTCTAATGATAATTATGTATCTTAAACTGTAGCTACACTCCACTTTAATTGTTATACATGTCGCAAACCTAAAAAAAAACGTATCACGTATTTTGTTATCTGGCACCAATGTTTTAAGGTAAAATTTAATACATTTCAATTGATCAATAAACCAAGAGAAAGCAAAATATATTTTCTTGACTGCCTGCCTTTGGAGAATTCCATCCAACATTAAATGTTTTGTGTGTTTCCAGTGGATGCAAACTGTAAAACCTGTTAAAATGCTATCAGAATATGGTAATATTTAAATAATCAAAACTACATTATTACCGAACTACACTGCGTGCACAATTATTAGGCAAGTGAGTATTCTGATTAATCATTATTTCCATGGACATTTTTCAACTCCAAACCATATAAACTTATATGCTTACTGGATTCAATCGTTGTCAGGGGATTTGTATTTTGTATTGTAATGAGGGAGGTTGTGGAGAAAGTGACTAACACCTTATATTAAGGGTGTAATTATTTGGCAGCTTCATTACCCAAGGTAAAAATGGGATAAAAAGGAGATTTAACGGACACTGAACAGTCAAAAATTGTAAAATACCATTCAGACGGATGCAATACTCTTGAAATAGCTTAGGGTTATTGAGGCATGATCACCGGACTATCAAACGTTTTGTTGCCATGGAAGTTATTGAAAAGAAGCGTGGCTATATTGGTCACTGAACATTTTTGAAAGGCCAAAAAAAAAAATTTTGTGTTCATAATTCTGTACACGTATATATTCCTCTGAGAAAGACAATACGCACCTTTCCTTTGTTAAACATTCAGGTTTGAGGTTCAATAACGTTTTGGACTGACTGAGAGCATTGTGTTTGTTCAATAAAATAAATCCTGAGAAAAACAATTTGTCTAATAATTCTGCACGCAGTGTAGAAATCAGATGACGAAGAAAGAATACATTAAATAATTGAATTGTGTATCGGAAGAGATGTAAGTGGTTTCAGGATTCCTTGCGATAAACCAAAATACATCAACACAACTGCCAACCCCCAGTTTTAGTTTCCAAAGCCTGTGTTTTAATTGCGATTTGAACACCTATTACTGTTACAGCAATGATGGTTGTTTTTTATTTTAAGTGACATAGAAATGGTCAGTAGGCAAATTTCCAACCAATTCTCTTTCGCAGTAAATCTCACTCACGAGTTTAAGATTGAAAGCGAACAAGGTTGACAAGAAACCACTTATGTACCATTTATACCCACTAGATGGGAGTGTTGACCACTCCGATTTAAGGCTTTGTTTGTATAAGATATTATCGCAAAATACGTGCGAAGAATATGATATAATCTCCATGGGGTGTGACGTTTTACGAATCATTTGGCGTGTTTCAACGAGTATAAAAAAACAGAGATGATGTAACTGTAACTGCACATTTGAAGGTGCATGTAAATTTGCTAAAAAAAAAAAATTGTGATGTGCAAATATAACTTCAACCAAGACGTTCCATTACACTTGCCGCACTAGTGTAAGAAATTACACTTTTGCACCCACAAACTTCTTCCTCCTTACTACCGTCCACCTTCCACTTTTAAATATTTAATGATGAGTGAATCTGTTAAATCTGCGTTTGTGTTTCCCAGGGTGAAGGAAACCAGCATCAGTCATCAGTGGGCTGTGGCCACTGTGTCTGTTTTGCACCCCATGGACTTAGTCTCTGTGTATTTACTGTTGCTTTTTTGTATGCAGCAGAATATACGGTATCACTGTTATATATTAGGGGGAAAAAATAAACACAAACGCACACTGAATGTGTGTACACAAAACACAACATTGAAACATTGACGTTAACACTTGAGCATTTTAGTACAGGAGGCCATATCCGAGCCATTCCCTCAGCCGTCCCCCAATCTAACAGTCATCCTTTTCTATCTCAGTAGATGGGATAAAAATCTTTTTGTCTGCCTTACTTTAATTGTTCAATTAAGCGTGCCCTTATCCCACTTTCCTCTCCCTCCTCTGCGAAGCTCTGAAGTCACATAGTCATGGTTCCTCTTCCCCCTCTCTATGAGATTCTTTCCTTTCCGTCTCCAATCATCTCACCTCATCCTCTCTCTCTCACTCTTTGTTATATAATTACCAGTCTTATATAAAAGAAGGAAATAGTTTGGCTCCATTTATCTGAGAATAACCAAAAACATTTAAATCAGTGCTATATATACAGGGACTGAGTAGACTACAATGTGAGAATAAATGAACAATGTTTTGATAAATATAATCTGACTCTGGAAATATGCTAATCGCACTTTACATAACTGTATTCAGTACAATTTTTTTTTTATGCGTAGAATTAATTATTCAATTAGAACACTATTAAATACATTTGTGTAAAGTGCGATCAGTGGGTTGCCCAAATTTTTATTTTTTCCCAGCCCTAGTGTTGAATTATGATTATGTTATTTTTCTTTATAAAAATAATATTGATAGATGTATATATCTAAAAAATGTTCAAAACCATTCAATACCTATTGACAAAACGCCTTTTTTTGTAGTATTCAATATATGATTCATTTGAAATAATTTTGTTTAAAAATGGAAAATCAGAAAAAAATTGGTCTCAGTGTGATAACTTTGAAAAATATAGACAAAATAGTTTTTAATAACTATTTAAAAATAAGAAGAAAACTCCATGATAGAATGGAGTACGTGTCTGGATTGTACACGAGCTGTTCATTTGGCTGGTACAAAAGGTCAAGGTCATCACTGAATGTCATAAAAAAAGAGAGAATCTCTCTGTGTTTAAACAGATTCCTACTCAATCAAATAACATTTAAATAACATTAAACATTTTTATTTGGCCTCTCTGAAACTTGGTTCATTCGGTGTGACTAAACCGGTATTTCACTCTTCCTCCAAACAAAACATCTTTCCATCACCCCCACCTCTTCCACTTCGTCAGCGAATATTTGTTTTGTTCTGTTTCTTTAAAAAATAATGTAAATGTTTTTAGTTTCATTGCTTGCCTTCAGTTCAGTTTTTTCTCGCACTGTTTCTTCTTGAATTCAGCAGGAAGGCATATTGTTTGACGGTTTCTGATGTGGCTAGCGGCACGAAATTCAAAGAGGTGGCTGAGAATGAGAATACAGTGTGAAGACACACAACAGATTAAGGTAATATATATTATGTGTATTGTTGGGAAGTAATGCTAAAATGTTACTTGTAAAAGATACACGATGATAGCAGGTTTTTGAATGGTTTGAAATCTTGAAATTCTATTTTATATAATGCATTTCCTGCATTTGGCGTCCTAAAATGACTCAGTACTGCCAGACTTATATTATTCTATCCAACTTGTGTTTTCCCCTGAATCCCGTATTTAGACTTTAAACCTTTTTCATTTCTAATTTCACCCATCTGCGTTGCAGTTGAAAAGCTACTTTAAAAGATTTATTTGTAAATATGAAAGATTGAATCAGGCCCAAAATGAGAAGAAAAGCTTTGATGTAATGAAGAAAGATACAAAAGGTGTGTGAAGAATATGATCTTGAAATAAGTTATTTAAAATAGTTTAAAACTTGTTTAACTTGAAGTCTGAATAAAGTGAAAAGCAAACCCATGGTTTGTCAGCAAAATACAGGCGGCACCAAGGAAATTAAATGCTAATGCACATGGCGATTATAAAAAAAATTTTTCTCCTCGCAGTTTAACGTTAGAATCTCAATAGATTTGCTACTGTTGTACATCTGGAGGTACGGCATTGAACATTTGAAATATTGCAGATTATAGGAGATCAGACAAACGAGGGGCACGATGTCATGCATTTCAAAATCAATGAGCGGTCAAAAATGTAAATGCAAACAATATTATATAGTGTATGATGTATCTTATTTTAAATTAAAACAACAAGCTTGTTGACATCTGGTCGTTTCTTAAATACCTTCAAAACTGTAAGAATTCAGCAACTACTTGGCTTCTCCCATCCGGATGTCTAATAAGCATATAAATCAACTTAGACAAATTACTGTTCTTGTAAGTTTATATAACATTTAAAGTGTTATGGTACACGGAACACCTAGGCCTAACTGTAATAGGAAAATTATGCTAATACTAAAAGTGTAATTTTACTTTTTTCCTGCATTTACGTTGTCATTGAATGGCAATGGGAAATTGCCCAAAGTATTGTTAAGACCCCTATTTATCCATGAAAGTACAACTTACTATGGGAGTTTCTATATTACTTTATCATCCACAGCATACAATGAGCTCACAGAGATGAAACACGTTAGAGATGGTTATATTTCCTAAAATGTCATTTAAAAATAAGTAGAACGCATACTTATCTTATCTGTTGCAGTTTTTGGAACCACAAAAGTTGTGGCTTCAATTTATTCCCAGTAGCTGGATACATTAGTAACCTAATGAGCACTAAAAATTTTGACACAAGGACACAACAAGCAAAACGTTAGGTCAAAGAAATCTATTAATGATAGAACTGCAGCTATGGGTAGGTAAATAAAGATGGGCGAGAACACAAATCTCAAAACTCAGCACACAAATCATACCAAAACCAGTGACGGGGAGGTATACGGCTGGGTTTTTCGGTAAATTTGTGAAACGGTAAACCACCGGCGACAGATGAAAGAAAGTGAAAGACGGAGGAGAGCGGCAGGTTTAGCGGAGAGAGGTGTAGACCAACAGAAGTGACTAATCCTAAAATCGCGTAACACGGAATGGTGCCTGCTGATACAAACTGCTATAATGAGTGGGTTAACGGAGATGAATAAATAACTGAGAATAAAGATGAAACACGGCCCTTTACACACTATTGTATAGAAACAGTGATACTCAAGTACATAAAAACTGCTCAGAGTGCCAGGTATATATCTATATACCTTAGTATACTATAAGGCATAGGGGCCTACTTTAGTATATGTCACAGCACTGGAGGGGCCAAAGGAGAGTCTACCGATGCATTAGTCTGTTTACAAATAAAACCATGGAATATTTCCTATTGTATTTGTTGAGTAGATTTTATTCTCTCCTTCCTGTTTCGTCTACACACTCTGTGCACCACATTACCCCCCCCATCGCTCTATTTTTTTTTTTGTGTTTCATTTTTTCGTGCTTTGATGCAAGGAAGTTCGGTGTGTGCTCAGCGACTGAGACTGAGCTGTAGTAATGGGGGGGAAGAGACAACTCTGCACACTTCCTTCAGTTCATTTGACATTTTCTCGAGCTCTCTCCCTTCCTCTATCCCTGCAGTTCTCTCTCACGGTAGGACTCTTTTTTACCTTTAAACAAGAAAGATTGAACCATTATGGAATCGTACGTAAACACTAAAAAAACAACTAAACTGAACTGCTACATTTGTCAGGAGGAGGTCATAATGACAATGAATGCCTATTATTGAGAATGTGGAAGGCAGCAACATTTTAATGATCAGTGTGAGGACTGCAGTAATAATACTGTAAATCACCAAGGAAATCCATTAAAATCACTGGCAGGAAATAAACAGCTGCAATTGTGCCAGTGTCAGCTGCTGATTTTAAATTTGCATGTGTCAGGGGCCCAAATATTCAATCATATGTGTAGTGTTAATGTGTTTATTTATTTACTTACTTACTTACTTACTTATGTTCTGCTGGTTTGGTGAATGTTTTTTTGTTTTTTTAAATCATCCATGCAACTAGCTAAAATTATTGTTAGCACTTTTATTAGTCATTTATTTTATTATAATATGTACTATTTCTACTATGATCACTTTAGAGTCATTGCAGTAACTTTCGGAATCAGTTCAATGGTCATATATAGAAAACCTTTGAGAGGACTCCTTGTTAGCTCAGTACATAGAGAGGACGGAGTTTAATTTAATTAAACTGGAAGTCAAAATACGCAAAGCTAGGACGTATAGCCTTGACAGTTTTTTTAGTAGGGACCAACGGCTACATGAACTGTAAAATAGGAAAGTTATGTACCACGCTTGTAATGGAGTAGTAAAGCAATGTCATACATACATTTAAACCATGATACAGTGCAGTATTATACTTTATATCAGTTAGCTTAGACAGATGTTGTTGGCCCGCCAAATTATTTCCTTACCCTCAGCTATCATACACAGTAGTGTCATTTTTTCAGTCAAACTTTTTTTTTACCTGCACAATAATTTTATTGAATTAATTATGCAATAATATGATAAGAAAAAATTATTTGAAAACGTTCTTTCCTAACAGAATTAAACAAAAACATTAATTTGAGTTTGTTTTCTAATTATTTAAGTTTTGATGATAATGTCAGGCAACCATATGACCTTAAAACTCTCGTCCTCTTTCAGTAACAATGGACAAACTGGCAGTCGTTTTTCTATTTCTGATTGATGTTGGTAAGTCAGCTCTTTACTCTTACCATGATGTGCATGTACTGATGGTTATTGTCCATGCTTAGCTAAGATTAAATGTAAAATATAGCCGCTGCCGCCACCAGACACCCAGCTATGGCAAAACCTTGTTTATTTTTCCTTACCAACACAAAAGTGTTATGCTCAATGTTATTAATGGAAAGGGACTTTCTTTGCCTATGAACGATTCTGAGTGCAGATTTAGGTATATTAATGCAGACATTTTCGCCCTAAGAACTTCCTTGAGAGCCAGTTGCTTAAAACTGTGGTCTTAAAACAATGGCCAGTTGCTTAAAACTGTGGTTTTAAGTTTTAGAATCTGGATTTTCACCTGGGAAAAATTTTTTTTGGGGGAATTCTAATCTTGATAGGAATGTCTTAGATGTAACCTATCAATGGAAGTCCCTCTCTACCCATATGTGTTTCTGTTACCCAGTAGCTTCGGTCGCTTGGACCACCCAGTGCAATATATTTTGAGGGAGCAATTCTGCAAACTATATAAATAATTGAATTAAATATATTATATTAAATAAATATTTAAATAATACGTGTGACATGCACTCCACCAAGATACAGACTTTTTCATATTCAAATATATTTAAGAGAGAAGCAAGCACCTTGATTTGTCTGTCTAAATCCATAGCGTACATATCTAATTATAAAATAAATCATTTTAATCTTATTTATATTTACAAATCCCATTCTGGATGACCTAGGTAGTGTTCGAATGATTATACCAAAAATATAATTAGCAGTTGTTATCTATATTATGGTTTAAATGTACTGAACCAGTGTCATTACTCACTATTGTCCCTTAGTCTTCCTCTTTCCGGCTGAGCCCAGTGGAACCAACCTGCTCACTTCAACCCCCCCATCCTTCACCGCTCCTTCTTGCCCCAAACCCACCCCATGTGCTCCCTGCAAAAATGTGACGTGCGCCACACACCCACCCCCCGCTCCTGCCCCCCCGGTACTGGCCATCCTGCACGTGAAGGGTGAGCCTGGCATCTGCTGGGGCATGGTCTACCTGATCTATAACCTCTCTAATCCGTTACCGCTGTGCCATGAGAGCGCGTACAGGGCCCCCATTGGGGGGCTGTGCAGCCAGATAGGTTGTGGGGACTTCCAGGGGTGGAGGGGGACCAGGGAAGGCATGGGATGGAAGATCCAGAGCGATGGAAGTGTGATGAAGGACCGCTGTCACGCACTGGGGATACAGTGCAAAGGTATGTGTGTGTGTGTGTGTGTGTGGCTCTTGTTGAATCTCTCTCTCCTTCTCTCCCTCTCATTGTCCCTCCAAAGAGAAGTCCCTACTATAGTAACAGTTTATTATTGAATCTTTGCTGGAGAAGTTTCCGAAAAGACAACCAAACTCTGTGAAAGTATCGAATCTCTCCATTTCTCATCTTCTTTAGTCAAACCTGACAGTAGAGAGATGGTAGGCTACAAGACAGCGACCGGGCTCCTGAGTGCTGTGGTCATGATCCTGGTTGTGATTGGGTTGGGGCCTCGTATGTGCATCTTAATCCGCAAAAAACGTGAGTCTATGATGCATGTGAACCAGATGCCTTGATGTCTGATTCGTTCGGTTTGCATGTTGGGTCTGTGCATGTTCAGGCATGATTTGCCTCCCTGCGTTCTTTTGTATCTTTGTACACTATCTGTGCGCAAGACTGTGACTAGCATATTTCCTCCAAATACTTTTGCATAATGTACATTCAGTCTTTGAATGAGCCTGTGCAGGTTGTGTTCTCTCTGGACATGCATGCATGTATGAGTAAGGGGTGTTATTTGTGTACATGTATGTAAGTTGTGTCCTCTGTGCTTGTAGGTGTGTAAGTTGCGTACTCTCTCTGTATGTTTGTGTAAATTTTGTGTAAATTCTGTATATCTGTGTGCAAGTTGTGTTCCCTGTCTGTGTATGTTTATAATTTGCAATCTCTCTGCTAAAGTAATTGAACGGAGGGAAAGGCAGTGGATCGGACCCACACAGAGTCAAACTGGTGAGTTATCCTTCAGAAAGTTATCTACCTGGACTTAGTTGTGTTCCCATGGCATTGCAATAACCAAGTCCCCAACCCTGTCTCTTGCTCAGTGTCGTTTTACAGAGCGCAGGCGGGAGTTCAGCCGAATAGCAACCCAAGCAAGAGACATTCATACCCTGGTATGCACAATTAAAAACGCACGCGGAAAACACGCAGACACAACACTATACGTGCTTGTCTCAGTCTTACCCTTTAGTAAAAACAAACCTTTCAAAAGATCGGTATAGGAGGGCCTTGCATGCTACAAACTATATGGTGAAAAAAATCTTTGCTCATGCAAATTATTTTTGAAACGTATTTCCCCCGTAAGGCTGAGTCACCAATATAAGTGGGTGTTTGCTTTAATTTTACCTGGTTTTCAGTGAGTTTTCTTTTGGGGGAAAAAAAGGGAGGAAAGCATTGACATGACTGTATTTCTGCATGAATAAAATCCCCAAAATGCAGTAGAAACTCAGTGAAGTTTGAGCCTGTATGTTTGCCAGTGCTAATTGCAAAATATATATCATTTTCAATTTTACAATTTTTTTGGGCTATTTGCAATGTAAGCATATCTTTTGTATTTTTTATTATTATTGGTTGCACTGATTAACAAATTTTTGTAATGCATAAAAAATCAAGCCCGCTTGTAAGGGCGCAGTAAGGAAAGCCTCTCGTTACCTTTGTTGGGGTTTTCTGGCTTGTTTGTGTACATGGGTTGGCAGCTTTGGTTTATTTTGTGCCAATAAAACTTGATTCACAACTGGCTCATTGAGTTTGATTTGGATAAAGCAGCAAAGTTCTAAATTCCAGTTGCCAATGGAAGCCCACTTGAATGTACCCCTTGCCCATTTACATTTTGTCATTTAGAAGACACTCATGTCCAGAGTGACGTACAAAGTGTTGGCAGTTGTTATCTATCTTATGGTTTAAATGTACTGAACCAGTGTCATTACTCACGGTTCACAAATGCAATACGAGGTCAGCAACCTTAAGTTCATTTATACACAACCTTTGTATGAGTTTTTTTTGTCCTGTTGTTTATATTTTGTTTTCACAAATGTCTACCGTTAAAACAAAGATAAACTCTTGTTTTTGCAAAAGCAATGTTCTGTACACTATTGCACCCATGGAGTCTATGTGATTCTGTGTCAGTCATTGTCTTCCTTTCACTCTCCCTCCCAGCGTTGGAGCGATTGGCAGTGTACCCAAGCAGGGAACCCTCTTCAAACCGGAACAGTGACTGTGACTCGTACAACTAAATCATTTATATTATCACCATCATCATCACCCTCAACATCACCACGGAATAAACACAATCATAATCGAAAAACAATAGTTCCATCTGCATCCTTAAAACAAGTCTTACAAATCAATTTAAGCATAATTTTTTATTTGCAAAGAATACATTCAGAATGCCCTACCTATTAGCCATTTATTAAGTAACAGAGAACACATTCCAAATAGGTCTTTAACTGTCAGTGACCTAATGTAAAGACGAGCAACTTGGGAATAAACATGGGCGATGGCACATCACTCATTGGGTCCTGCCTTGATATACACACGTACTTCAAAAAAATTCAACGTGATATTTTTAGGCTCAAATTTCAGCTATTGCTGGGCTCTTTTGTCCTTCTGTGGAGCTACACCCAGGATGAGGCTTGGCAGGTTGTTAAGTTCCTTTGAGCCTACACAAGAAAACTATTTTAGTGACATCATTGCAACTAGTTGTGTAACGTCCTGGAATTTTCATGGTGTTAGCTTTCATGGGAAATTTCAAAGTTAATGTTGAAGCAATTAACCGCAAAACCGTGACTACTACTTAAAAAAAAAAATTCATACTACTGTTATGGCTGATTGGAATGCACTGAATTTAATGTTGATTCCTAATAAACCTTGGTTTGAGAAAACATATAAAATGTATTATTTCACTATTGTATGTATTACATGGTATTATTATTATTATCTCGAGTCACATAATGTCATGTTATGTAATATTGTATAATTTTATACAATGTATTATTCCTCACTCTCCATAATTATAATGTGTGTTGCAGTGTATTGCCTATCAGTGTTTGGTTTATTTTTTAATAAAAAGTTTAAAACTCAGAAAATATGAGTTATATAAGTCAACAAGTCAATAAAATTAGTTTTGAACAAATCATTTAAAAATTCATTACATTTTGTGACATTAACAGGTAAAAGCAATAAATGTAGATGAGAAAAAGAAAGAGAGGGGAGAGGGGAGAGGGGAGAGGGGAGGGGGGATTTGGGAAGGTAGAGCAAGGACACATTTAGAATTTTGATCTATTTTTGTTGCAGAAATAGGGTTTCCTGTGTCGTTTTCACTTGCTTCCTGTGTTTGTGTTATTTCTGTCTGGATCTATTTGTACTGTATGCTTTTTGTCTTTAGTTTTTTTTTAATTGTTTTCACAGGTCTCGATGGTTAGTGATGGAAAAACGATGACAGAAAACTAACTAGCACAGAAGCAAATCAATGACTGAGAAATGCTTTCACGGTCAGGGTAGTTTAAAAATCGCCTTAAGGCCTTAGATGTTTATTTAATTCAAAAACAAAAAACTACATATATATTTTTATGTTTAAAAAATACAAACCTTTTCTTCACCCTTGACTCAATATTAGCGTCTGCTTTTCATAACATAAATACATAAATCACTTTTGAGTGTGTTTTAATAAAATGTGCCTCAGAAGTGGAATTTTCTGATCCATCTTTCTCTCAATATTTTTATTTTTTGTGTATAATTTTAGTTTCTTTCAGTTTTTTCATCTAATTACCGTCACTACTTCCACTGCGATGTTGTATTATAACTTAAACTATTCACAAAATCATGTATTGATTCAACGGCTGTATTATAACGATAAGTGTATTTCTAGATTTCTTGCCACGTATTTAGGTAGATTAAATAAAGGGAAATTACAAACATTTTTTTAATGGTAAAAAACAAAGTAAGGTTACTTTGCTCGAGGGACCCAGGATGGATATTGTGGACTTACATTTTAGCGAGATTCGGATTATGAAAAGCCTGGGTAAATTCTTCAATTGCAGGGAGTCGTTCTGAATAGCTGTGACTGTTAGCTAGTTAAGTAAGTACAAAGCAAAATGTTTAAGAAACTCCCAAAGCCTAGTGTGAGTATAGGTTTTCAATTATCACAATAGTATCGGAGATAAGCGCCTTATTTACGCCTGAAACGGCACCAAATATCGGTACAGAATTTAGACCGGGAAGAAGACTTTGATAACCGCTAATCACTTCTAATTCGTGAGAATCTTGTTTATTTTAAGCTTTTGAGTTGTGAGTTGCGTAAGTGTGATTAGGAGGTTGCCAAATTGTTGACATGGTCCCAGCCCAAGTTAGAAAGATAAATAATACATAACCGACGGCAGAGGGCACCCGCCTCCAAGATTTCACAGATCTATAGCCCTGTACGATTCAGTCAGCCGAACATAAAATACACACATTATTAGTATTGATCTGAAAGTATCTTTGGAAAATCCATGTCAGACCCGTTTGGAGTTTAAATTGAGCTGGTCATGAACTGGCAGGGGCGGATCCAGGGGGCACTGGGGGGAACCCAAAAGTGACTATTCGAAGCGAACCATGATTGACATCACTAAGAGCCAATGAAAATTCGGTGGCCAATCAGATCACAAGGGACCACGGAAGATCCGCGCCTGTCAACCGATCAAACTAATCGACGAGCTGGTTAACCTGGTAATGAGCTGTTCAAGATGGCTTTTGCAGATCAACCAACTACCAGTAACTAGCTAACATGTTCCAAAAAACACGTCGAGGAGTTTAAACGGTTCAAGCTAGATAGGGTGATATCCTAACGCCTGCAATAAAATAAAACTTTTAGTACAAGACTAATATTATTTATAGCCAAACAAAACACGGATTTTCATAGCTGAGTTAAATCCGACCTAAAATATTATGTCAAGTAGAATCACGATTCCAAGGTCCGCTAGATTACTTTCCCCACTCCTCCAAGCACGGGAAATCAGAGCGAACTTTTTATGGCTGAAAGGCAACGTAAAAGAGGAAGCTGGTGTGCATTCACTTACGGACTTAAGCTTTCACTAGCAACTGCACTACGCGAAGAGTTACATTATGATTTCTTTCTAAACAGGAGACCAGTCAAGTTACAATAGATTTTTTAAAAGCTAAACTAAGCCTGTTGATGAAAATAACATTACTCTTCCTCACACAAGAGAATAAGAAAAAGGAAAATAATAGTTAAAAAAACCAAAACTATTTCTGAAATAGTCTGCTTTAACAATAATGGAACACAGGATGTAACAAATGTGGTATTGATCATTTATAAACTGTGAGGTACATTAAGTTGAATTGTATGCTTGATTAATGTTAACAGGAATTACTACCTTTTTCAGAAAACAGTAATACACATAACTTTATTAGGAATGCAAAGCCAGTTTAATAATTTAGTCAACACTAGGCCAAGATATGAATTCACCATCAAATATGATAAGCAGCAGAAAGACAACATTCAAGAGTATGTTAAATAATTAAATAATTAAATTATTAAGAGATAATTAATTAAGAGAATTAAATAATTTTTTTCAAAACACTTGAATTATTATAATCACACCAGTTTAAGACCAAACAAAATCTAAACGATGAGATGAGCAACGGTACAAAATGAGTTTAAACTCTTTATTCAGATGAAGACAGCGATTGCCTGATGCAGGAAACCAGGGGATATACAGATGATGCAGGAAACCAGGGGATACACAGATGAGAAACACACACATTTACCACAGGAGTGTTACATTTCTGACACGAGTTGACTTCATGAAAAAGTTACGGTCATTTGACCTCACTAAAAGTTAAACAGTTAATCAGTTAACTGCGTTATTTCTTGCTTTTTTCGAGAAGGAAAAAAACTGGAAGGAATTACATTTTTTGTGTGTGAATTCATCGATTTACTCCATGTATACATGAGGCTGGCCAAAGCATACAACATGGCATGTTCAGTACTGTACTCTGTGTGTGTGTGTATGTGTGTGTGTGTGTGTGTGTGTGTGTGTGTGTGTGTGTGTGTGTGTGTGTGTGTGTGTGTGT